>CM031992.1:9172950-9275034 GCA_018804465.1 Populus tomentosa | reverse complement strand
GTGTTCTCATACGGTTATTCTCATTATTCTCATTATGAAGTGATTGATTATCTTCTTCGGCCATATTTTCTGAAAATGATGAGGATACCCTACAAAGTCTACCACTTAATGTACGTGACCAAACTCTCATGCACGTGTAAGAAGAGAATAAAAGCAAGAAAAGAAAATAGAAGAAAAAGAAACAAAACAAAACAAAGGAAACAAAAATAGATAAAATGAAAAGTGAAAAGAGAAAATAAATTAAATATTATAATTTATACAAGAATTTACCTCCCCGGCAACGGCGCCAAAAACTTGACACGACCAAAAGCTTGATGTATTTTCCCAAGTGCAGGAGTGTCGAAGTAATAAATAACCCGGCAAGATCGGGGTCGAACCACAGAGAGGTTAATTGTATAAATTATAAACAACAATAACAATAATTATAATTATAATACTCAGTACGTGGCGTTGTTACACCTGAGAATGATCCAAAAGATCGGGTCACAGGTTTCCAGCCTATATACTGAGTTTATGAAAAGATCAAAGGGATATATTACAGAATGTAAATAACAACAACAACAATAATAAAAATAATAATAGTAGTAGTAGTAGCAATAGAAGAAGATGAAGAAATTAATGAGAACTTTGAGTTTGAAGATTAATGTAAGGATTAAACAATGATAAAAACGAATGTCAAGGTTAGAGGATCCACTAATGGTACTTCAAACAAGTATAATATAAACTCTTACTACTCAATTGGAAACCACACATAAAGGAGGTTCCAATTAGATTATAAATTGTTAACATGATTACATTAGTTATCTTATTCGAATAAAGCTAATACTTGTAAATGTTGGCAGGCATTCATGATTATAACTTATGTTAACAACAAATCAAGTCCCTTTCATAGCTCAGGTGTCGGTTATACCATACAGTATGGGCTATGAAAGTACCAAGTATTTGTTGTACCAAGTGTTATACAACATAAATCTAGATTAACCATTTAACAAGCAAAGTATTAAAAGTGAACAAGATAACAAATATAAAACATGTTAGTATCCAACATTAAGATCCATGTTAAGTTTATATTATACTTATTCTTACACCATTAGTGTACCCTTTTCACCTTGACATAATTAACTTAGCTAAACATAATGAAAGAAAGAAACATAAATAAACAAGATAAGAACATAAATGAGAAAGAAGTTAACTAAGTAAAAGAAAGGAAATGAAGTGCATAAACTTGATATTAATGAAAGCAAGACATAAGCAATACAAAGAGAGAAAGCAAGAGCATGATCTTGATCTGGAAACCAAGATGCCTCAATACATGGTAAGTGCCTCCTTTTATAGGCCAAAATTTGGAACTATTGATTTGTTGACTAATTGATGAGTGGGTGGCCACATCTTGACTAGATAACAATCCTTATCTTCTTGTCTGATCAAGACGTCATTGCTAACATCATAATTTGCCCAGAATCCTCAAGAATGTTCTAGGAAATTGTCTCAGCTTTCCAACAAAAAAAAGATGAGGTCATTTGGACTTCTAGAACTCAAGATATGGGCTGAACACTAAATAGTGTTTGGGCTGCAGGACAGCTTCGGACTTCTTCGTTGTTCCTTCAATTTGGACTTCAAAACGACCTTTTCAAATCTTGGGCTCCTCATGAAAGTTGTAGGCTTTTGTCTTACCTTTTCATCCATATAAAGTGGACCTAAATCCGAAATCTAGAGCTCCAGATATGATCCAATTACCGAGCAATGTTCCGGTTTGGACTGCACCGACATCTCTTTTCTAAGTTTGGCCATCTCTTTGTCCTTTAACTTTCAATGCTTAAACTCATCAATCAATCCTTTTATTTATGTGATAGTCCTGCATTTAAAATGAGCATTTACCATAAATTAAGGTATCTTATAATATCAAACTTGTTATTATAAAACATGCTTTAGTTAAGGAGTTATTGATACTTCAAGTGCAAAATGATGATATAAAACCTTGATAAACATGCATTTTTAAGTACTAATCAATCTGCATGCAGAACGTTTTACGTTCTGCATCAGATGAAGATTAATTAGCGAGTTACTATGCTGTAACTCGCTAATTTTACGTTTTACGTGCACAGTAACTCGCTAATTAATTCACGGTTACTGTGTATGTGCACAGTAACCCGCAGATTAATTCTCTAGTTACTGTGCACACAGTAACCCGGTTACTATGTGTACAGTTACTAGCCCATTCTTTGGGCCAGGTTCGGCCCAGCCCATATATTTGGGCCTGATCCGGCCCATTTCAAAAAAAAATATTTTTTTCAGCATTTTATTTTTCCATGTAATTTTTATGTCATTTTGATTAATATTTGGTGGTATTTTTTTTATGTTGTTAAAAATAAAAAAATCTGATTTTCAAATACCCGGTTTTCGTAAAAAAAAACTTCCAAAAATACAAAAAAAATTAAGAAAAGAGAAAAAAATATTTTTCTGCATAAGGCCAAGTGTCTCAAAGCTAAAAAATTCATATTGTATTTTTCATACACCAAAAAAAATATTTTAGCATGCATTTTGGCTTTAATAACCAGTTTATTAAAGTCAAGAGAATATTGGCCAATATTTCAAAAACAACAAAAATTTTAATTTGTTTGTCTCTTAGTATCCGGGATATGACTTTACACGTAATGCATATTCCGGATATTTAATTCTTTTTTTTTTTGGACAATAGAACCTGGGGTATGACATTACACGTAATGCGTATTCCGGATATTTAATTCTTTTTTGTTTGGACAATAGAACCCGGGGTATGACATTACATGTAATGCATATTTTGGACAATAGGAAACCACAACATGACTTAGATTTTATTAGACAAAACAATGCAGCCTACCTTAGGTAGGGCGTAGTTGGGGTGCTAACACCTTCCCTTTACGCAACCAGTCTCCGTACCTGATCTCTAAAGACCAGTAAGGGTTCCTAGTAACCAGAATAATAGGTGGCGACTCCCAGTCCATATTTTCACATTTAGAGACAAGAATTCCTTGTCTCTCCTTATTTGCCAGGAATAAATATTCCGTTTTTTTCCTTGAGGGTGGACAATCGTCGCGCCGCCGCACACGTGCGACCGAATTGATAAGAATTAAAAGGTATTAATTTAGGTTGAATAAGTTTGAATTGAACAAAATGATGGATAATTAGTTAGGTCCCAACTAATTTTCGCCAATTATAGATTTTGTTATAAATTTAGAGAAAATAAATTAATGAGTAATTGATAGTAATCAAGGTATTAGTTTATATTATTATTTATTGAGGATAGTATGATATAAAATTTTTTGATGTTTATGATATAGATAGTAAAGGTGATGGAAGTAGTTATGATGATAACATTTTTAATGATAGTTATAATAATCATATCGACAATAGTGATGGTGGTTGTTATGGTAATTGTGATATTATTTGCTGATTATATCAAATTTGATTCTCAAATTTTTGATTGCTATATATATTTTTTGTTTTGAATATTTTTTTTTCAATTTCATTTCTTAAAATTTAATTTTTACATTACATTTAATCCTTATTTTTATAATTATTATTTACTTTTTTATTATTATTTTTCAACTTAAATTTTACTTTTCAACAAACAAACAAGGCCATGAACACACTTAATTTTTTTAAAAAAAAAATCAAGATACACCCAGAGTTGATAGGCAAAGCTCACACACCTACCTTTAGAAAAAGTGCAGCTTAAAAAGCAAAGTTTACATGCTTAGCCATTAAAGAAAAATATTGGATGACATGTCGATTGCCTATGTCATCCTTTACTATAATTTCAAAGGTTATAATTTCTTGTTCTCTTTAATAATTAGAAAATTAGGGTTTAAGTTTTTTACTCATCTTAATTTCATTTATTATTTTACATATCCACCAAGTAGACTCGTTTTACTTTTCTTTTAACACCCATGTTAGTATCATTTACCCAAAACTGCTCAAACCGACTTCTCTAGTCTATTAATTTATCATTGAGGTAACCTGTCATTTATGCAAGACTTGATTCGAAGTTGATAACTCCTTGGTGAAACATCAAACGTCATACAAGATGGGTCCATATATAATACAGGGCTTTCTTGTAATTGCATTAAAATAAGCTTTGATTGATTTCTATATAAAGGGACATGAGGAGCACCCCAATACCACAAAGCAGCTTGCATTTCTAAAGTACTATCTGTCTGCTCAATCCACTTCACACAATGTCGAGTATCAAGTTGGCAGTACTGCTGGTGCTTGGGCTGCTGCTGGCTACGGCACAGCAGTCCATGCAGTTGAGTTTGAGAAACCCTACAGCTGAGATCGAGACAAGCAATTGCAAAATTGCAATCCTTCGCTTAGGCCTTGTTTTTACTTCTGATAACAACGAAAAGGCCCTTCTAGACTCTGGTCTTTATGAGCCTGACAGTGAAAATCCTTCAGTTGACATTGCCGGAAGAAGGTTCCATATTGGAACACTTAACAATAGCCATATTATATATGTTAAGGCCGGGAGGCACTCAGTAAGATTAATTCTATCTTAATTTCTTTTTTTAGCTATGATCCATTTCGTTTAACTTCCATGATTCCATTTTTATTGTTTTTGTAGATATAGTATATGGATGTTACTCTTTCTTTTTCATTTTGATCATTTACATTAGTTCATATCGTACAACTTTAAGATACAAGCTTCTTTTCCCTCTCTCTTTTGTTAACAGAAGATACTTGCATCCTTTTTGTTTCAAAAATTTTACATGACAGGTAAATGTGGCTGCAGCTGTGCAAATTCTCTTGCTTAGATTTCGTACTTCCGGAATCGTCTTCTTTGGAAGTTCTGGAAGCCTTGATGAGAAGATGTTGGTGCCAGGTGATGTTGCTGTGCCGAAGGCTGTTGCCTTCACAGGAGTTTGGGAATGGAAGGTGCGTAAGGCCTTTGCTATTATTTATTGTTTTCGTTTTAAAACTTGGTTTTTTTTTTTTTTTTTCAATGACCTAAACACCAACAATCTATCCGCAAAATATTTGAAAGCCAAACGTAATGGTAATTCATTCGCCTATGTTCTTCTATATCATACAGAAATTCCGATCGGAGAAAGGTAGACTGGTATTTGGAGACTTCAATTATCCAGAGAATGGAGAGAACTTGTTGGGGACTGTAGAGTATGAGAAAATTAACATGTTCTCTCCAAGTGAAGCACCCAAGGAAGTTTTCTGGCTTCCAATCACCACATCCTGGTATGATGCTGCCACTGAAGCGCTCAAGGTTTGTCAATCTCAGAATATTTAGCTGAATTAGCTGCATGTTTCTTCTTCATTGCCATTAAAATTATCGCTAAGCCTGTAATGATATTATTGAGACTGTGAATATTTATATCTTTGAATCTTCAAGTGGATTAACTACAATAATAATTGATTATTCATTGCAGGATTTGAAGTTAAGACAGTGCTATTCTGGTAAATGCCTGCCCGGAAAACCCAAAGTTGTCTTCGAATCGAAGGGTTCTACTTCTGATTTTTACGTTCGAAACAAAGCATACGGAGACTTCCTTAACAAAAATTTTGCTGCAAAAACTGCCGATACAGCAAGTGCTTCTGTAGCTTTGGTTAGTAAAAAAACCTTCTACGAGCTCAAAAGTTTGTGTTTCTTCTTCTTCTTCTTCAGATGCCTTTTAGCTAGGAAGCTACGCATGATTAATTTGGTTAACGAATTTGTTTGTGTCCGGATTTGCAGACATCTTTGTCAAATGAAAAGCTCTTCGTGGTGTTCCAAGGTGTTTCAAATGTAGCTGGTGTAACAAGCTCAGACTCAGGAGTTAGCTACTTGGCCTCCTACAACGCCATGCTTGCTGCCACCAAGTTCATTAATTCAATCCCTACGCCACGACTTGCTTGTGAGTGATGAGAAGATGAATCTCCTCGATCGATCGTGAGTCTTTTGAGCGGTCTGATAATAAAGGATGCCCTAATATTGTACTAAAATAAACTATATGTTATAAATGGCCTCCTACCTTAAATAAACTGGGTGTATATCATCCACATGTACGTTCCTTTTTTGATGAAATATATGGGCGTACTTATGCTTGCAGTTTTTATCATGCTAGATCTAATTATATGTTACAAAAGGATGTACAAAATAGTTAGTGTTTGTGCAAAAGCACGTACCCGGCTAAGAAACAGCAAAGGGATAAAATGGCCTTGGAATCCAGAGTTAAAAGCTCTTCAGCAATTGCACTATCAGGGTGTTTACAGCCCATAGCATATAAAAATTCCTTTAACACTTCTATTTCTCTAACACCGTAAATTCTGTCTAATATAAAAGAAGGCAAAAATACAGAAATTTAATTCTTTTGATACCCAAAATTAAAGTATAAGAATAAAAGTTAAGCATAATAGAAAGAAAAAGGACTCAATCAATTGTAACAGCAAATAGATTTCCAGATTGCAAATAATCCTTTACATTTTACATATTTTCAATGATTTCACAGACATTTTATATATCTAGATTACGAGCTCAGATATACAAAATAAATATTTTTTTTTGTTATATAATTGTTCAAAATAAGAAATTTAATTGATTAAAAATAAATATAAAACAAAGCTTGGAAGGGAGTCCTATATTTGGTTTTTCAGAAGGGAATATCACGAACATATTCTTTTCTTTGGCACATCAACGGGAGCCCACATATAATAAGGAAACAAAATTCCAGAATTACCTTCTCCATTATCCTAGGTTTCTTTTTTTTTTTTTTTTTCTTAGAGATACACATGAATTTGTATGTCGAGAAATGCGTGATGGAAGTTGTCGGAATTCATTCAATCAAGTTCTGCCTGACAAAGACTCCACAGCATTTTAGAACCGTAAAAAGAACCGAGGAAAAAAACAAGAAACAGCAATGATACGATAGATAGGGACATTCACAATGCAAGTTCGAGTGACAGCATCGCTGTGAAACTAATCATTATTATATTAAGGTTTTATGTGGAATATTTTACAGTTAATTTTTAAATTTAATATATTTTTTAAATAATATATTCAATTCATGATATTTTATAAAATATTTTACTAATAATAATTTATTTTTAATATTATCCTATTATCTTCTCCACTATATTTTCAAAATTTAAAAAGCATAAGCTATGATAATACTAAACTTGCATTTAGTAGTGGTGAATGTAATGTGCTTCTATTCCAAAGAATTATGCATGTGATTTAATTTGGGTTGGATGGACGTTTATTTAAACAAACTGCCAAGAACCAAAGGCCCCCCAACATTTGTTTAAATACTTCACGGGACCATCCAAGTTATGTTTCCTTTTCTCTATATATTAACCTTTGATTCTAATAAGCATGAAAAGACAATCCTATTGAGATATGTTTAGAGATTTCTAGACGAGCATGAAGAGCCTCTTTAGAAGTATGATGCGATGTAATTCAAACTATATTTTACTCTAATTATAATTTTGATAATGATTACTTAATAAACACCCAACATGATTTTGTATGGATCTTATTAAAATATTTCTCTTTAAAGCCTTGATGAAAAAAAAAGCTATAATTTGTAGTTTTTTTAACCTTTTTTTTTCAAACCGTAATGACAAAACCTACTACAATGCTAAACCCATAAACTATTAGAGAAAACAAAATGAATATTGCTACACAAAATAACATTTTGAGTCCAAACCAATGAAAAACAAACAAATTTATCTAATAGGAAATTAATGAAAGGATTCTTTTAATCTTACCCCTTATAAAATTCAAACAAAATCCAAAATTAGCCAAACAAAATATGGTTTTTTGAGGTTTATTTCATTTCTTGAAGTTTTAAATGAAATTTGAAGTCATTTGGCATATTTTCATATTTTATAAAACAAGAAAAAAAACTTGAGAAATAAAAAAATGAAAGGAAAAAAATGTTAGGAAATAGGTCCAAGGTTGCCAGTTCAAACCCATGCTGAAGGTAAAAGACTAGCCCAACCTAAATAGAAAAAAAATAAAAGAAACATTTATGTGTATTAAGGGCAGGGGAACCTAAATGGGTTTCTTTTATTAAAAAAAATCATTTAGTTCCCTTCTAAAGTTGCAATATATAACCAAAAACACTATACACTCACATTTAATGCATTGTGAATTAAGGGTTCATCAACAATAAATTTTTTACATGTGAAAATGCATAGTTTAGTCTACCGTAGTTTTCTCTTTTTTTTTTTTGTTTTAGACCTTTTAACTTTAGATGGTTGTGTTTTGATTTAAAACTTTATTTTTATCATGTTTTAATTCTTGAGTGTTGGAGGAGTAAAGAGAAAGTTCCAGAAATAAGGTGAGTGAGAAAAATTTTGAACAAAAGAATTCAATTATAAAACAGGTCAACATTAATTTTAATAGGTTCAATGTTGAGATGATGCTTCAATGAAGATGGCTTCATCCTTCAATCATGTAAAAAAATAAAGATCAAAACCCTGAAAGTTTATTTTGATTCGGTTTGAATTTGAGTCTTTAGATTGATGTATGGTTGTTTTAGGTTGAAAATAGGGTTATTAAAGTTAATATGATGTTTTTAAGGGTTTTTATTTTTTTGCCAAAAGGTTGAAATTTGGGTTCTAGATTTAAAATACCCAAATTCTATTTTTACAACCTCTAGAAGTGGAACAAATTTGCTATATAGTACAAAAAAATCATCTTTTTATGCAGACAACACATCTTACCCTCTATTTTTATTTTTTAAACAACTCAAGTGCATTTCAGCTTGTTTTAATAAGTCAGGTGCATAGACCTGATCTTTTTTAAAAAGCCTAACTACACCTAGCCCTGGCCTTATAGTCATAGCTCCTGGGCTTCATTCTTTAGGCTGTATAATTTTTTTTCCCTGTCAAATTTAAATAGAATTATTAACATGATATATATATAAAAAAAAAAATCATCCCATTATGCCATATTTTTCAAATAAGATTTAAGATTTTTATTGTAATATTAACAATAGCTCTATTTATAATCTTTTAAGAAAAAACACTTATGAATATTCAATGAGAATATAATATCTATTTTGTTATTTTTTATTGTTAATTTTTTATATAGTTTTCATAAATTAATGATTATTTTTTCATGCGGCTATATGAAAATTACATAGCCATGTTTTATTATTATTATTATTATTAAAGATTACTTTTCAGATTATGGTTAGTCCTTTTTAAAACAAAAATATTCTTTTGACAAGAAAAAGATATGTTTTTATCGAAATAGAAAAAAACATTGATAGTGGGATGGATCTTTAATTAAAGAAATATATTTTTATTTTTTTAATTTAAATTATTGGAGTTCTTATAAAGATATAGAGTAATGGCATTAAATTTTATTAAAAAAAATATGTTCATAAAAAAGGTCATGCTTTTTTCGAACAAAGAAAAAGGAGCAAAAGAATAGAGGACTTTTTACTAAAAAAGAATGCATCTTTTCCTAGAGGATTTAAATAGGTTTTCATTTTAGTTACTTTAAAATTAAATAAAAGTAGATATACACAATAGATATATAAAATTTTAAGAATAATATTTTTTGAGAACATCTTAGTATGAAAACACCCATTACCAAATTAAAGGAAAACAATAATCAACTAAGTTGAGAAAATATTACAAACTTTAATCTCGGGTCAAGACAATTACTCCTTTATATCATAGTTATTAAAATTGTACTGGCCTGGCAGGTCGATCCAGGGGCTGCACCAGTTCAGGTTTGTCAAAAGACTAGCCAGTGCAATGACCAGGCCAAACCCGGTCGACACAGAAGGTTAACCCGTGGCCCAGGCAACCTAGGTGTGACCCTAACTAAATTCAGTGGTTTTTTTTTTTTTTTCAAATGTGAGATTTGAAACCTATTAGTATATGTACTCTATATTTTCAAAATAAAAGTTATATTTTTTCAATATGGGATAAAAAAAACTTTTGATTTAAATACTTCAACTTAAAAGGATAATATAATATCCTTTTAATGTAAGATAATTTTTTTTTAAATATCATTTTAAACTTTATTATTTACAATATGTATAGCCTTATTTACATGGATTTATTTTTAATTTTTTCATATAATATATGAAAACTTTAATATTTTTAATTTTTTCAGGGTGACTATAATTAATCCAAATTAACCTATAAAACCTGGAATCCAGCACTTTAATCAAGTAAATCCTGGAATAGATTTAATAATTATGCGTTTTACTAAGGTTCTCTACGCTCTTTATTTGTTTTTTTTCTTTGTCTTTTCTCTCATTAAAAAGGACATGTAGAGTTCTGTTTTAATAGGGTGTTTGGGAGTGTGGTAACGGTTGCTTTTCAAATAGTTTTTCATGCCGAAAAGCATGCCAATAATATTTTTTTATTTTTTAAAAATTATTTTTGACATCAGTACATTAAAAAGATCCAAAAAATACAAACCGCACTCAATTTTAGCAAATAAAAAAAATGAATTTTTTTAAAAAACAGGTTTGGCCGCCATGCCAAACAGGTTATAAGAATTGAACGAGCTCCACATGTAACTCTAATAAATCTATCCGAAAAATTCTTAAAAAAAATTCAAGAATGTGATTCATCTTCTTATAACATCTTTAAATTTGTACTCTTTGTTTTGTCGGACACACATGAATTTGTCTGTCGGGAAATGCCCGTGATATATTATCGGAAGTCATCCAATCAATACCTGACAAGGACTCCAAAGTAATGCTAGGAAAGGACAATAATGCATGTACGAGAATCTAGCACCAGCCTGACAATAATAAATGCAAGGATAGAAGCAAATGTGGAGCGTAATGCTAGGATACGGCAGTAATAATGGACAGCATCTCACATATATGTTTTTTTATATTTATTTTTAAAAGTAATTTAAAACAAAAATTGGAATTTTTTTATTTTTTATTTTAAATTAATATTTTTTTATCATTTTCAAATAATTCTAATATATTGATGTGAAAAATAATTTTTTAAAAAAAAATTATTATTTGAATACAAGAATAGAAGGACATATAATTCTCTCTCTCTCTCTCTCTCTCTCTCTCTCTCTCTCTCTCTCTCTCTCTCTCTCTCTCTCTCTCTCTCATATATATATATATATATATATATATATATATATATATATATATATATATATATATATATATATTAGAAGTAATTTAAAAAATTGGAAATTGTTTTCATTTTTTTATTTTAAATTGATATTTTTTGGCGTTTTCAAATAATTTTGATATGGTAATGTCAAAAATATTTTTTTTAAAATAAAAAATATATTATTTTAATGCATTTTAGAATAAAAAAACACTTTGAAAATCAACAATTACTACACTCTCTAATAACCCATAAATAGTCTTGGAAGATGACAAATTAGGCATGCACTGCTGTTAGAGGAACCAAGGGTCAGTCCAAGCTCACACTCTCTCTTTCTTCTTCTTGTTTTTTAATTAAAAAATTAGCATAATACCAAAAACAAAATTCAAAGAATAACATAAGTCAAATGAATAACATTATAACTTCTTTTTTTAATTAACACAATTTAGCTAGACTGAAGCCCTGATTTCACTTTCTTTTCTTTCATTATTTCTTTTCTCCTCCACTACCTCTTTATCCTTTCATGACCCATTATGCACTGTAGCTACCCAAATTTTGATCTATGTTTTAATAATTTTTCAGAAAAATCCAAAAAATACTTTTTTAATATATTTACATTATTTTTAGCATTTTCAACGTCGTCTAAAAAGAATTTAAATTTTCAAAGGTCTTTCGAACGCGTGCAACTTTTCACGTGTTATTTTTAAAATCATTGATTTTCTTCATTTAGTCGACGTTGATATTGCTCGTTTTCAAAAAATACAAAACAAATTAAGAAAAATCAAATTTACAAAAAGAAAGAAGTTGAGGGACCAAGTTTGGAAACCTAGCAACATTTTTGCCTATAAATATTGGTCTCCTCAACACACTCAAGAGGGGGCAATTTTGAAACAACAAAAAAATACAAAAAAAAAAAACCCTAAACCCTAAAAAACCAACCACAGCCGCCCCCCACCCTTTGCCTTTGATTTTTCCAGACTAGCCAAACAGAAGCCCCTCGGCTTGAATTTCTTCTCCCCCCTCAGCTGGTTGATTATCGATCCCTAAAAAACCCATACTATCTCGTCGCCAACCATACTTAAACAGTCCAAACACAGCAGCTCAACTGCCTCCAAGCCACAACCGCCAGCCCATCGATAGGGGTAAAGACCATCCAGCAGCAACAACCCAAACTGCGTCCCCATCGTTCCCCCTTCTCCTCCTCTCAACATTGTGCTCATCGTCGGTCGCAGCACCGTCCTCACCGGAGATCTAGCAGCCGACAGATCTTCCCTCAACAATAATGACCCAGCTTCAACAGTACCCACATACCCACCTCTAGCAACGACACTCATCTCGTATGTTCCTCTTCCTTGTCGGCGACCCGAAGCAGAGGAGAAGAAGACGAAACCTATAACAACTGACCTGCAGTGAAGCAGATCCGAAGAAGAAGAAGGGAGAAACAGACAGATCTAAAAAAGAAAAAGCCGAAGCAGATTTCAAAGACAAATGAAATAAAAAAAAAAACTAAAATCAACTAGTTGTTACGGTTTTGGTTGTTTTTTCAGGTCACTGCTGGCGTAGGAAGATAGAGAAGAAGAAGATGTTTCTGATCCACTATTTTGTTGCCTTCATCGGCGGTGGCTCGTGAACTCACAAGTCGCCAGTGGTGGCGGCGTGTGGAGCAATGCGCCGCCACTGTTCATACTGGTCTAGAAGGTCTTCCCTGCAATTTTTGGAATTTTTAGGGGTTATTTTGTAAATTTGAAATTGTGTAATGTAATTTTTGCTTAGTTGTTTTGAGTTTGTATTTTGAGTTGTAGATGTAAAAGGAAAAAAAGAAAAAAAGAAAAGAAAAAGAAAAATATAGTAAAAGTGTATGAGTGTGTTTGTGTGCTTTTTATGGATGTTTTTATTATTATGATAAAATTGCAAAGATTAAAGAAGAATTTAATATTTTTATTGGATCATGGTTAAGAATTATTAACTTATACGTAAGTTGTATTTCTAATATCCGATAAAAAGACAATTATTAGAACTTCTTTAACATGTCAAAGCCACGAAGCAGCTTACCTCAGGTAGGGTGTGTTAGGGGTGCTAATACCTTCCCTAACCACAACCAGTCAGTTACCCACGAATCTATGACAAGACGAGCATATTTGATTTCCTAGTAGCCTTCAATAAATTACTAGGTGGCTACTCCCAACAAATCAAAGCAAGTGCAACAACGAAAAAATCATTTGTCGATGCCGCGCGGATTTTGACGTGCGACATGCACCACCAATATATCCCTCTCCCCCCACCTCGAAACACCCACTTATAAAATATGACACCACCTCTCTCTCTTTCTCTTACTCCATGGTGAAGAAGACTGATTCTTTTTAATCTCACTCACATGTTTTCTTGTATTTCAGCCACCATTGCTACAAAATTAAAATAAATAAATAAGAGTTTCATTGACAATTCTATCAAAATGTTGACACATTATTATTTACCAAAAAGATTATTCAATTGGAAAATATAAATAAGTTATAAATGAGAATTCCCTCCCCCTCTTATTCTTGTTCTTATTCTTCTTCTTCTTCCTATAAAAAGAAAATACTAAATAACCCCCTCTATAAAGGATAGTGCTATGAAATTAAGTAAGCAAAAGATAAACTGGTGAGGTGGGGGCTTAAAGAAATGACCTTTTATGTGGCTTTCTATATATGATAATGCCTCCAAACAAGTTATGTGTTTACCTTGCTATATAAGATAGCATATACAATATATGAGACCTTGAGTAAGAGTTATAAAGAATGAAATGCTTGTGAAGGCTAAAAATGAAAAAAAAAACATAATTATGCTAATAGGTATATAGGTTACCATATGTGATGTATATAGTCTATGATATTGATAATTAACTCATTTTACTTATGAGGTTTAAGACATGAATTTTGTTGATTCATAAAATAAAAAAGTTAATATAAAAATTATATTTTACGAGGGCCTATATGTACTCCTACATGTTGATAGATGAGCTAACCACATGGCCAATGCTCAAATGAGCTATTATACTAGAATGGTTGTAATAGGCATATTTTATGATTAAATTGTATTACAATATGGCTAATGCATAGAGGTTTAAGTCATGATTTTTGTTAATTCATAAAATAAAATAGTTAATAAAAATATTATGTTTTGCATGGGTCTATATGCATTCCTATAGGTTGATGGATAGGTTACCACATAACCAGTACTCATATAGGATATTGTAGTAAAGTGGTTATAATAGAGAGATTTTATGATTAAATTGTATTACAATAAAAGGACAAAAAGACATTGTTAGATTTATATATCCATTGGTTGATAAACAAGTGTTATATATGAAGAGAATACTTATTTTAAGGACTTGAATAGAGACTTTACTTAAATTATGATAGAAATTAAAAGATATAAATCATAATTGTATGATTGAAATAAAGACCAAAGATGAGTTAAATAATATGATAAGAATATAACTAGGTGGATAAAGCATCAATACGATTTATTGATGTTAAATGAATGAAACAAAATTGACCTAATGTTTCTTCGATGTTCAATACTCAAAGTATCCTTTAATATTGTGGAAACTCAGGGCATTACAGGATGAATGCTAACCATATGGGTTTGCCCAAACATCTGACTTTTATATTTATTATTTTCTCCTTGGTGCATACAATATAAGCGTCAAGATAATAGATAGTGTTGTCGCTTTTAGGTTGTGTGTACAACCCGCTCAGCCAACAAAATATGGTCTTTTAAGGTGTTTTAAAAATCATATCATCAAGTTGTTTCCAAGAAGCTCCGACATGTCCTTAGTGGCCTATTCTTTCATTATTTTTTCTCTTTTTCATTTTTTTGTCCTTTCTCTTCTCTCATGACATATCAATATTATAATGAATATTTCAGCCTCATTGATTAGTACTTAAAAGTGTATTTTTATCAAGGTTTTATATCATCATTTTGCACTTGAAGTATCAATAACTCATTAACTAAAGCATGTTTTATAATAACATATCTAATAATATAAGATACATTTAATTTATAGTAAATGTTCATCTTAAATTCAGCTCTATCACATAAATAAAAGTTTTGATTGATGAGTTTAAGTATTGAAATTGAAAAGACAAAGAGAGGGCTAAACTTAAAAAAGAAATGCTGATTTAGTCTAAACTGGAAAACTGTTCGATAATTAGGTCATATCTAGAGCTGTAGATCTTGGATTTAGGTCTGCTTTATATGGGTGGAAAGTTAAGACATATGCCTAAAACTTTCATGAGAAGTCCAAGATTTAAAAAGGTTGTTTCCAAGTCCAAATTATAGCAACATCGGAGAAGTCTGAATTTATCCTGCAGCCCAGACATTATTCAATGTTCAGCCCATATCTCGAGTTCTAAAAGTCCAAATAACCTCAATTTTTTTTTCTTGGAAAGCTGAGATAATTTCCTAGAACTTTCATGGTAAGGTTGGTTCAAATTCTAACATTATTAATGATGTTTTGTTCAGACAAGAAGATAATAATTGTCACCAAGTCAACATGTGGCCATCCACTTAACAATTAGTCATCAAATCAATAGTTCTAAATTTTGGCCTATAAAAGGAGGCATTTGCCATGCATTTAGGCATCTTGGTTATTCAGATCAAGATCATGCTTTTTATTTCTCTCTTTATATTTTTGCAATGCTTAAGTTTTGCTTTCATTAATATCTTGTTTATGTTTTTCATTTCATTTCCTTTACTTAATTAACTTGTATCTTATTTATATTATTATCTTATTTATTTATGTTTCTCTTCTTCATTATGTTTAGCTAAGTTTATCATGTCAAAGTGAAAATGTTACACTAATGGTGTAAGAATAAGTATAATATAAACTCAATATGGACTTCAATGCTTATACCGTAAACAACTTGCTATTAACATGTCTTATCATTTTTAACATGTCTTATCATTTTTATCATATTAATTCTTAATACCTTGCTTGTTAAATGGTTAATCTAGATTTATGTTGTATAATACTTGGTACAACAAATGCTTGACACTTTCATAGCCCAACCGTATGGTATAATTTACACTTGTGCTATGAAAGGAACTTAATTTGTTGTTAACATAAGTTAGCATCATGAATTCCTAACAATATTTAAAAGTTTGATGTTACTTAGATAAGATAATTAATATGATTATGTTAACAATTTATAATATGCTATTAGTGACAAATAATTCAATTGAAATCTTCTTTGTGTGTGGTTTCTAGTTGAGTAATAAAAAGAGTTTATATTATACTTGTTTGAAATACCATTAGTGGATCCTCTAACCTTGATATTTTTTTTATCATTGTTTAATCCTCACATTAATCAAACATCTCAAAGTTCTCTTTAACTTATTATTATTATTATTATTATTATTATTATTATTATTATTATTTATAATTTATATAGTTAACCTCATTGTGATTTGACCTCGGCCTTGCCGGGTTATTTATTACTTTGACACTCCTACACTTGGGAGAAGACATCAATCTTTTAGTCGTATCACTCGTTTCCTTCTTTTCATGCATGTGTATATAAAGGTAGGGAAATGTGTTTTTACATGGGTGAAAGTAGGGGGTGAGATGTTTTATGCAATTGTTTTTATTTTAGTCTATTTAGGATATGGCCCAAATGGATTTTTTTTTATGTCAGCTTGTTTAGGTCATAGCCCAAACATATATATTTTTTAATGTGCACCATCATATACACCACTAAGTCTTTCAAATGGACATGTTTAAAAGACTTAACTAGTAGAAGTGGAGGGAGAAAATACTTAAGATATAAATTTTACCTGATGTGTTTAAGAGAATGTTACCATGCTAGACATTTGAATGTTTACCTATTTGTGTCTGATGAAGTGTCTACATGAAAGCTTTCTTTATGTAAATTTCTGATAATATTATTTTGAAAATGATCTTTAATTCTTTTAGAGATTAGTAATCATGGAGACCTGAATAAGGATCCTTAATCATTTGGGAGATTTGAGACATATAAAGAGATTTAATTAAGATACATATAAAGATATAAAGGCTTGGCATAGAGATTTTTCATAGAGACATATATGGAGATAAAAGATCTTGCTGTAAAGATTTTCATAGAGATATATTTAGAGATTTTAATGTAGATTTTTTTTAGAGACATTGGAGATATAAAGAAAAATCATTGTTTTTATTAAAGATTTGAAAAGATGGAGATATAATTCCTATAGCTAATTTGAGGATTATTTAACCTAAGGTAAATCATCAAGTGTGCAAACTTTCATCCTTTGATTATGAGGTTTTGTTTCCTTTTTCATGAACCAATGAAAATAACCTTTGATGATCAATTTTTCTATCTTTTTTTTCGAGGCATGGCATTTGAGAATGTCAAACGATCATAAATGTGTCATTTGATGCTTATTTTAGATAATCTAGTTGGAAACTAGTGATGTTGAGGATACTAGTTACATGGACTTCTTCCATCCTAAAACAATTTTTCATTCGCTATTTAATCAAAGTTATAAAGCCTGTTAATCAAAGCTTCTCTAAAAATAGATTTAACGAGTCTTTTCACGTTGAACATTTTCTCTTTAGACCTTTAGAGATAAGTCCACGATGCTTTCATCTTTTCTATGTGTGATAGAGAAGATCTCAATGGTGTTATTTTTGGTATCTATATGATACCATACAGAAGCATATCCATGTTGCGTTCCTTACACGAAGCATCATTATTTTAGATGACAAGCTCTATGATACTTCTCATATATGTATTCTTAATATCCCGAGCTTGTTGAGATTTTCCCATACAATTGATTGAGTCATTTTTATTATGCTTAACTTTCATTCTTGTACGTGTCATGAAAATTATGGTGTAGTTGTAATTTCATTTTGTAACATATAATTAGATCTAGCATGACAAAAACTGCAAGCATAAGTACGCCCATATATTTCATCAAAAAAGGAACGTACATGTGGATGATATACACCCAAGTTTATTTAAATTAGGAGGCCATATAATTTATTCTAGTACAGTAGGGCATCCTTTTTTATCATACAACTCAAAAGACTCACGAGGACACTCATCTCATCACTCACAGGCAAGTCGTGGCGTAGGAATTGAATTAATGAACTTGGTGGCAGCAAGCATGGCGTTGTAGGAGGCTAAATAGCTAACTCCTGAGTTTGAACTTGTTTCACCAGCTATATTTGAAACACCTTGGATCACCACGAAGAGCTTTTCATTTGACATAGATGTCTGCAAATTGGGACACAAACAAATTCGTTAACCAAATTAATCACTGGTAGCTTCCTAGCTAAAAGGCATCTCAAGAAGAAGAAGAAGAAACACAAACTGTTGAGCTCATAGAAGGATTTTTTTACTAACCAAAGCTACAGAAGCACTTGCTGTGTCGGTAGTTTTTGCACCAAAATTATCGTTAAGGAAGTCTCCGTATGCTTTGTTTCGAACGTAAAAATCAGAAGAAGAACCCTTGGATCCGAAGACAACTTTGGGTTTTCCGGGCAGGCATTTATCAGAATAACATTCTCTTAACTTCATATCCTGCAATGAATAATCAATTAATTATTGTAGTTAATCCACTTGAAAATTCAAAGATATATATATTCATGGTCTTAATAATATCATTATAGGCTTAGCGATAGTTTTAATGGCAATGAAGAAGAAACATGCAGCTAATTCAGCTGAATATTCTGAGATTGACAAACCTTGAGCGCTTTAGTGGCAGCTTCATACCAGGATGCGGTGATGGGAAGCCAGAAAACTTCCTTGGGTGCTTCACTTGGAGTGAACATGTTAATTTTCTCATACTCTACAGTCCCCAACAAGTTCTCTCCATTCTCTGGATAATTGAAGTCTCCAAATACCAGATGACCTTTCTCCTCCGATCCGAATTTCTGCATGATATAGAATTGATTACGTGATATTAATTAGTCCCAGCACCACTGCTGATATACAATGTAAGAACTTTATGATTTTTATGGATTATTCTTGTTATTTGTCAAGATTATAATATATCATTGTTTTCTTATTAGCTATATATTATACTATATCACTGTCACTATGTCAGATATGATGTACGTCTTTAAAAAAAATTTAAAAAATCAACTTTTAAAACAAAAATAGAAAATGAAAACCATAAATAATAGCAAAGGCCCTACGCACCTTCCAGTTCCAAACTCCGGTGAAGGCAACAGCCTGCGGCACAGAAACATCACCTGGAACCATTGTTTTCTTATCCAAGCTTCCAGCGTTCCCAAAATAGATGACTCCGTGAATTTGGAATCTAGCTAAAAGGATTTGCAAAGCTGTTGCCATATTTACCTGTCATAAAACAATTATTTAAGACACGAAAGATGCAAGTTTCTTTCGTTAAAAACAAACAAATTAAGGTAGAGTTAGTCTTACTGAAGCACTCCCTGTCTTGACATATACAATAGAAGAACCGTTCAGTGTCCCGCTATGGAACCTTCTGCCCGCAATGTCAACAGAGGAGTCTTCACTGTCAGGGCTATAGAGTCCGGAGTCTTTCAGAGCCCTTTCGTTGACATCGGAGGTAAAAACTAGCCCTAAGCGAAGGTGTGCGACTTTGCAATTGCTTTTCTCGATCTCAGCAATGGAGTCTATCAAACTCGCTTGCATGGACTGCTGTGGCATAACCAGCAGCAGCCCAAGCAACAGCAGTGCTGCCAAATTGACTCTAGACATTCTATGTAGCTCAAGTGTTAAAGTGAAGTGACAATGCTTTAGATAATTAAATGCAACTGCTTTGTGGAATGATGGTATTTGGGTGCTCCTCATGTGCCTTTATATAGAAATCAGACCATAGCTTCTTTTTTTAACGCAATTACATAAAGGCCCTGTATTGTTATAATTGTCGTTGAATATCTCGATGCCTCTCTCATAGCAATTTTTTTATATATAAATTTTTTATTAATGTAGATATTTAGATCAATTTACGTGTATCTTAATTAATGTTATAGATTTTAAAATTAACAATCATATAATTCTTTAATAACTTTAAGATTTATATGACTTAAACTTTCAAAAACTGCACACCAAACTTTTTTTTATAAAACTAAAATTCAATTATTAAATTTAATATGATATTAAAATATTAATAATTAAATGATTATGATTTCAAATTTTATTAGTTTTATTTTTTAATTAAATTAAAAATTTAATATAAAATAAATTTAAACAAGTTTTAAGTTTTATTTTCTCCAGCTTATTTGGCTTATAATAAAAGAGAAAAAAGGTACGTGGTCGAAAGAAAAAGAATTTGAAAACTGCAATAAAAAATAGTTTCTTTTTGAGCTTTAACCTTTTGAAGATTTTTTCATATCCTGAGAGTTGTCATCACAATTAATGAAGAAAAAAACAAAACCGTCACTGGGCCCAAAATAATTTTGCATCGTTAGTACATCTAAAGAAGTATTTGGATTTGAACAATCGTACACACATTATCCATAATTTCTCCATACAAAATTAAAACATAAAAAACAAAATATACAACGACAGCACATCACTTAAACAAAAGAACTTTCAAATTTTAAACCATATCCTTTAATGGGTTAAGTATTATTTTACTTTTTAAAAATTATCAATTTAAATTTTATAAATTTTAAAATTATTAGAAATATACATTATTATTAATTTTAGAACTTTTAAAATTAATTAAAATATATACAAACTAATTCGGATACCAACATTAAAAAAAAAAAAACTAAATCCATCATTATTTAAATTAAACGTAAGAAATATCCTTTAAATTGCCTCATATAAGCCATGCCATGTTCTGAATTAATACTATTTAGCATTATATATTATTTTTAAATAAAATCTATAAGTGATAAATTAAAGTTTCAGAATATGTAAGTATATTTAAGATGAATGATAATGCAAAATTAAAATTAAGAAAAGGGTCTCTAGCCTAATTTAAAAATATTAACATAGACTAGAAGACGTTTTCTTTTTGATAATTTACTGAACAATTAATAAATTATGACAAGAAGTATATATTTTATAAATTTTTATTATGATTTATATTTGAAAGTATTTGCTTTATCTTACACTAAAAGACCATCATATCTAATAAAAAAGTATATGATCAAGGGGTGTTGAAGAGAGAGAGGGAGGGAAGAAGAAGGTGAGGGAAAATAGGGTTTGCCGCTGGTGAAAACCAATAGCGAGGAAGGGTTGGTAAAGAGGAAAAAAAAAGAGAGATAAATTCATTTAAGTCAAACTTTAAATTAGTGGTGATTATTTTTAATTTGATTCTATTTTTATATAAAAAAAATTAACTAAACTGAAATAAATAAATAAAATAAAACCAAACCGAAATCGGTTCAAACCGACTGGTTTCGATTCGTTTTTTTAG
Organism: Populus tomentosa; assembly: GCA_018804465.1. Taxonomy (NCBI): domain Eukaryota; kingdom Viridiplantae; phylum Streptophyta; class Magnoliopsida; order Malpighiales; family Salicaceae; genus Populus; species Populus tomentosa. The sequence continues at coordinate 9,253,554 of CM031992.1, read as the reverse complement.
ACAAAAACCGATTCAAACTAGTTGGCTCGATTTCTTTGGTTTGGTTCAATTTTTTCTGATTTGACTCAGTTTTTTCAGTTTGGCTCCGTTTTCCCGGTTTGACTTGGTTTTTTCGGTTTGAGTTTGATCCGGTTCGGTTTTTTCGGTTTTAAACTTATAAAATCAAAACCAAACCGGTCATTTTTTTTTAACTTTTATCGGTTTAATTGGTTTTTTTACGGTTTGATTTTTTGATTTTTTTTTTAGTTTTCTCGGTTTTTCGGTATTTTTACTCACTTCTACTTTAAATAGAAGTTTCTGCAGCTAGTTAATGTTCTTGTAATTGCCAATATAATAAGTTTTTTTTTAAAAAAAAAAAACAAAATAATATTGCTTTTAAAATATGCACTCTATAATTTTTTTTAAAAATAATTATTTGAAACTAATGAATTATTTATTACTATAGATATGTCTGTCTTAAATCCAATATTAAATAGGATTCGATGCCCCTCAAGTTAATGCTAGCATAATATTTAATTTTAGTTAAATCCTAACCCTTAGATTGTTAATTGATGGCCAGGAGCATTACATATAATTATACTACTCGTAAAAAATAAAATGAAATTCCTAATTTGATCACACTTTATATATAGTAGATCTTGAAAAACTTTACCTTTATATATACCTAAGCTCATTTTATAAATGTTAAGAACAATTATTTTCCAAATCGATCCAACGTCTCATAATCACTCTAGTTTTGAACAAAAATAGGATTTATCATATAACATATTTCTTGTGAATGGAAAAGTATTCTTTTGTTATTTTTCAGATCCATTAAATCAAAAAGCATAAAACGAAAATGAAATCTTAGATTGAGCTAGCTTGCAGTAAATAGTATTAAGAATTTGATTAGTTGGGACAAAAAAGAGTTCGACAAAATTCATGTACCTATCTATTTTTTTTTTTTAATTATTGAGTACTTTACCTATTTATTTTTTATTATTGATTAGGGTTAAAATTTTATTAGAATTTATTCTTTAATAAAAGTTTTTTTACAATGGAATATCAATATGGTTAAAACAAATTATGAGAAAATAAAAAATTAATTTTAAAAAATCTTGTTTGAAAAACCTAAAACTTTTTATCTTATATGAAAAAATATTTTATTTTAGTTTAGATAATAGAATGATGAAGCATTAAAATTAAACCTCCGGAGCACCAAATTTTCTAGAGAAAAATAGTCTAAATAAAATGAGCTGCTAGGGTCAAAGCTAGGCTTGACTTGGGTTTGTATATACTATTAAAAACGTTATTAATATAATTGTGCATGCTTATAAATCTTTTGTTTGTTAATTTGTTTAGCATTCTATAGGTGCTAAACAATTTTTTTATTTGTTTCATACCTGCTTTTGAGAAGACAAAATTTTTATTTATAATTTTTTTATGGCTAGTGTACAAATAGAAAATAATCATAACTTCATATATTGATGTAATTGTCTTAATTAATATTGCTTTGGCAATTACTATTTTAATAAAAAAAGGTTTTACAATCAACTTGTTTAGTGCATCCTGAAAAATATGAAAAGTTTAAGAGCTGATAGCAAAAAATAATATTCTATCTAACCATCTTGAACTTAGCAAAATTCTTGATTAAATAAATATCAAAACTGTTAGATAATGAATATAATCCCACCATTGTCGTAAGTGTTGATGCTTGGAATCATAACTATTTTGTATGCAAAAAATATATCTTGAATGGATTAGATAATACATTATATAATGTGAATATTTAAATCAAGAGTGTAAAAATATTATAGGAAGCTTTGGATAAAAAATACAAGGTTGTTGATGTTGTTATGAAAACATTCATAGTAAAAAAAAACTTTTGGATTTTAAGATAGTTTAGTAAAGGACCATTATAAGTAAAGTTTAAAAGTTTCAAATCATTTTCCATGATATTCTTGTTGAAGATATGGTTGTAAATGAGTCTTTCCAAGTAGTTGTAATTATTGAAGAGTTGTCATATATTAGAAAGACTTCAAGAATAACATTGCTCAAGAAAATAAGAGTTGTAGACTTTATTTTGATATTAAGGATATAAGAGGAAAATAAATGACCTAAAAGCCAACTTTTATGGTATGACCCCTAAAGCAAACATTGTAAAATAAGTGGCAAAGTCTAACAAAAAAAAAATGAAATGAAAAATCTTGTTATAAAGAGAAAATAAATTGCTAAGAAGTTCAATGGTAAATTCTGCAACTATAACAAGATTGAACATTTGGCTAAGGATTGCAAAAATAGAGCTCAACAAGGGAACCCTAAAAAGAAAAGGACTACTCAAGCTAATATCATCGAGGTTGATCAACTCACTAATGAAGTTTTGAAAATGATGTCAACCATATTAAGAATTCCAAGCAATAATGGATTAATATTAGTGTAACAAGACATTTATACACCAAGAATATGATGTTTTTCACTTACAAATAAGTGGATGGTGAACACTTGGACATGAACAATTTATCAATTCCCAATGTACTAGGTAGAGAATTATGTAAATATTATTGTCTTGATTTATATAAAAAGCTGAATAGTTCAAAATATTATGTTCACTATTTAGACAACTACATTAAATTTACTAAACAATGTTCATAGCCAAAATCCACCTATCATAAGTAACGACCCTCCAAATTAGTATCTCATATGAATCTTTGATTTTTTTATACCTGTCAGATAATTTCTATTCATGTGAAGGATTGTTGAAAAATATTTTTGAAACCATTGTTAATTGGCACTTTTGAGGTCAAATTAAAAACGATGTCTACTGACTTTTAGAGTTAAGACTTTATTGAAATTTATTATTCAACAAAAGCTCTTTAACATATTATTTAAAAATTATTAAAATAAATTATAGGTAACTAAGAAATTAATCTTAAATAGACCTTTTATTGGCATGTTTTGAAAAACCTAAAACCCTCTATCAAATATAGAAAAGAAAGAAGATTTTCTTGTAGTTTATATATTAGGAAGATAAAGAGTTTGAATTAGTCCCAAATGGCGCAAAAGCTTTTACAAAAAAGGAGCTAAGTTTTGAACTTAAGTCATACAAGCACGCTAACTTGGATCATCTCGCACTTGATCCTCAAGCTAGGCTTAGACTTGAAGTTGAAACAATCTATTAATTCATTGAAGAAACAAATATTAACAAAACAGGGTTTTAGACAAAATGCTTTAGGAGTAGCAATTTTTTTTTTTTTAATGATGTTTTTTAATAATCCCAAATCTATGTTTCTGGAATTAAGAGCTAGAGCTGGTCTTCGAAATTAACGATTTATAGGTAGCCTCGCATCACCCTTTGGGGTTTGGATAAGCCAACATCGTGCATCCTCTTATAAAAAATGAAGGTGTAACAAATTAAGTTCATTGAATATATAATTGATGTGCGAATCTCTATGCTCAAGAAAAATTATGTGGGATTCTAGTGGAAATCAATTCCAAGCAACAGCATATGGATGTGATTATTAGATGTCACAATATCTTTCATAGGAGATAATTATCATTCTCTCTCTCTCTCTCTCTATATATATATATATATATATATATATAAAGTGCATCATTCCGAAAGCAATTTGTGTGTGTGTGTTTACATGTGAGAGAATATGTGCTTATAGTGCTCTTTCTTTATAAATATTATCAAGGACAAAAAAAATTAATTCATTGAGATAATTTTGTTTAAAATCCCAAGAATCGTTATAAATTTTTTGTCGGCCACCCATGAATTTATCTGTCAGGAAATTAGTGATATATATTGTCGGAGATCATTCAGTCAGTAATCCCTGACAAAGACTCCGAAGCATTTTAGAACCGCAAAACGAAGAAACGAAAAAAATGAGAGTAAATGTAGGATATGATCATGGGACGTCTAGTCATGGCATCGCGACAGCAACCCCTCCAAATTGACTCCTTATCCGTTTTACTACTGGTTGCTACTTGCTAGGGAGCCGAGGATAACAACTCTGCAACTTCAAAAGCTTATTAGCTCAGTTTTTAAATTTATCTTTTAATATTTATATTTGTAAGATTAATTGGATTGTATATAAACTACTTCGGATATTCATATTAATTTTTTTTATAAAAAAAAAACTCTGCCAAAGCTTATTGTATATGACTACTTATTTTAAAATAATAATTTTGAACTTCTACAATAACATATCCACACAAAAAGAAAAAAAAAAAGTGATTTCTTAGTATGATTAAACTTTTCTATTTTTTTACTATTTTTTTTTTAAAAACAAAACAACTATCCTCGATTCTGCATGGGAAACTAAGTTTTGTACTAAAAAAATCATCCTCAAATCAGTTTAAAATATCAAATAAAAAAAACTTGAATTACAGTTTAAAATCATTTTCAAATCAGTCGGCTTGAACACTAATATTAATTAAAAATAAAATATCAAATAAAAAACCTAAATTACGACTGGACGTTTCTTAAAATATCAAATAATAAAACCTGCATGTTTTCAGCTTATATCGACCGAAAAGAACTAAGATATATATATATATATATATATATATATATATATATATTATTGTATGAATAAAGAAGCCTAAGATATCATCGACGACGAGTTTTCTCTCTTCATCATACGTGGGATCCCATGAACATAATATCTTCAACCATATTCACTCTGAGCAAGTAAATATATAAACTTAAGATTATCCATCCAGCTCTCTTCTCACCATTCAGAGGCCGCTCACGAGATTCCATTTCTATCCATTACAGTAATCGAAACATGAAAACCACCTCCTTATGCTCCACGTGGTTTGGAATGTCATAAATATTTGTACTTTGAAGCAGATAGAAAGAGACATTACAATCAAAACAAGCTGCCAAAAACCCAGAGGCCCCTCAGCATCTGTTCCCATAGCCTTTTCTCCACGTATTTATTGACCCTTTGATTCCGACAAACATGAAAATACAGCCCTCTAAAGATTGCTAGAGATTTCCAGATGAGCATGAACTATTTCAGACAACCAAATGAAAATACAGCTTCACATATGTTTCATATTTTTCAGTGTCGTTTCATGTTCTAAACTAAAACTATTCTTTTATGTTATTGTTTCGTCGACAGATTTTAATGATATATATATATATATATATATATATATATGATTTTACAAGGACCTAGGATCCAAGTTTAATTATTTGAGATACGAGCCTTGCACTGAGAGTGTGCTTCAAGTCAAAAAGCTTTCATTTTGTGACGTTGAAATATTTCCGGATAAGTAAAAAAAAAACCACGCGTGAATTTGTTTGTCGGGAAATGCATGATATATTTTGTCGTAAGTCATTTAATCAATGCCGGACAAACATTTTAGAACCGTGAAATGAAAAAGTAAGAAAATGATGGGATAGGACATTACCTATCCTTGTACGGCCTCTTTGAAATGACTCGCTACACTATGCAAGATGACAAAATGGGGCTACGATCCATGTCAGACGTGGGAGGTATGTCATTTGGATGTATTAATTAATCTATAGTAATTAATTAATTTTACTTGTAAAAAATATCTATATTTATTATTATTATTATTTTTTGCTAACTCTCTCATAAACATCATGAACCGTGTTGGAGTACGTGTGGTGTCAAAGCGTTTAGTTGCCTGGTGGGAAGTATGGTTGTAGTTGTAATTATGTTTTAAAGTGTTTTTTATTTAAAAATATATTAAAATTAAATTTTTTTATTTTTTAAAAATTATTTTTAACATCATCAAATTAAAATAATTTAAAAAAAAATAAAAAATATTAATTTAAAGTAAAAAAATATAATACAAAAACATATTTGCACTAAGATTAACACACACACATATTTGCACTCTCTTTTTTTGGTAATATTTCATAAACATATTGAATCTAATACAAAAACATATAGTGAGGGCATAATATTTCTTGTGAAATTCTCCTTCTTGTCTTTCATTTTTTTCCACTCCCTTGATTTTACAAGGCACCAGAACCTTTTGCTTAAGAACATCCATAACTTCTCCGTGTAATATCTCTTACACTTTTAGCAACAAGAAATAGTAGCCTACCCCTTCCCTCCTAAACAACTAGTAATATACAACAAGAACTCTATTATTGTGATTTCAGAATGCTTATTATTATATTTTTCTAAAACTAACGAATAAAAAGTACTTGCTTTGAAAGGTTAAAGCCAAGAGTTTTTTTTTATTATTATTATTGAAAAATTCTTGTATAGCTTCATTGATGGATTAAAATCATCTCTACTAGCCCTCCTTATTATAGAGAACACATCCATTACCATAACAAACCCAACTTACCTACACATATTAAATAGGATCCACTAAGAATGAGCATTTTAATTGCATCCTTTTACTATCTAAAGTACCTACACATATTAAATAGGATCCACTAAGAATGAGCATTTTAATTGCATCATTTTACTATCTAAAGTCATTTATTATCGATTTCTTACTCTATTTGAACAGTACTAGAATTAGCCTTCACCTGACTATCAATAACCCAAATTATATTACTTTATTTAAGTCTTTTTGAACTATGACAACTCCTTAAAGAGTCAGTTTGACTTATACACATAATGAGAAAACATAAAATGATGAATTGGCAACATTTAACATGATGTCCGATTTTCAATTTTAACTTGCATATGTTCGAAAGCCTACGATCAGAGTTCAAGGACTTAGTAACACTCTCATAGCTTGATTCAAACTTGTTACCTTCTCAGAATTCCATAGTTTACTCTTGAATAATAAATCCTTACACATTTATGAATTTTGTATGCTTTCTATTAGATCCACACTTGTTGATGACATGAATGTCCATTTGACTAATAGATAATCAACTTTTATTGACAATGGTAACAATTTTAACTCTTATTTCTTTTATGGTTGGAATGATGTTTTCAATATGAAGTGTGATTGAAATTAGAGAGATCACTAAAATAGAAGAAACTTTAGACGAGTGACACGACCAAAAGCTTGATGTCTTCTCCCAAGTGCAGGAGTGTCGAAGTAATAAATAACCCGGCAAGACCGGGGTCGAACCACAGAGAGGTTAATTGTATAAATTATAACTAACAAGACAACAACAACAACAACAACAACAACAACAATAATAATTATAATACTCAGTACGTGGCGTTGTTATACCTGAGAATGATCCAAAAGATCGGGTCACAGGTTTCCAGCCTATATACTGAGTTTATGAAAATATCAAAGATATATATTATATAATATAAACAGAATGTAAATAATAATAATAATAATAATGATAATAATAATAATAACAGAAGATGAAGAAATTAATGAGAACTTTGAGTTGGAAGATTAATGTAAGGATTAACCAATGATAAAAACGAATGTCAAGGTTAGAGGATCCACTAACGGTACTTCAAACAAGTATAATATAAACTCTTATTACTCAATTGGAAATCACACATAAAGGAGGTTCCCATCAGATTATAAATTGTTAATATGATTACATTAGTTATCTTATTCGAATAAAGCTAATACTTGTAAATGTTGGCAGGCATTCATGATTATAACTTATGTTAACAACAAATCAAGTCCCTTTCATAGCTCAGGTGTCGGTTATACCATACAGTATGGGCTATGAAAGTACCAAGTATTTGTTGTACCAAGTGTTATACAACATAAATCTAGATTAACCATTTAACAAGCAAAGTATTAAAAGTGAACAAGATAACAAATATAAAACATGTTAGTATCCAACGTTAAGGTCCATGTTAAGTTTATATTATACTTATTCTTACACCATTAGTGTACCCTTTTCACCTTGACATAATTAACTTAGCTAAACATAATGAAAGAAAGAAACATAAATGAACAAGGTAAGAACATAAATGAGAAAGAAGTTAACTAAGTAAAGGAAATGAAATTAAGTGCATAAACTTGATATCAATGAAAGCAAAACATAAGCAATACAAAGAGAGAAAGCAAGAGCATGATCTTGATCTGGAAACCAAGATGCCTCAATACATGGTAAGTGCCTCCTTTTATAGGCCAAAATTTGGAACTATTGATTTGTTGACTAATTGATGAGTGGGTGGCCACATCTTGACTTTGGTGACAATCCTTATCTTCTTGTCTGAACAAAACGTCATTGCTAACATCATAATTTGCCCAGAATCCTCAGGAATGTTCTAGGAAATTGTCTCAGCTTTCCAACAAAAAAAAGATGAGGTCATTTGGACTTCTAGAACTCAAGATATGGGCTGAACACTAAATAGTGTCTGGGCTGCAGGACAGCTTCGGACTTCTTCGTTGTTCCTTCAATTTGGACTTCAAAACGGCCTTCTTAGATCTTGGGCTCCTCATGAAAGTTGTAGGCCTTTGTCTTACCTTTCCATCCATATAAAATGGACCTAAATCCGAGATCTAGAGCTCCAGATATGATCCAATTACCGAGCAATGTTCTGGTTTGGACTGCACCGACATCTCTTTTCTAAGTTTGGCCATCTCTTTGTCCTTTAACTTTCAATACTTAAACTCATCAATCAATCCTTTTATTTATGTGATCGGCCTGCATTTAAGATGAGCATTTACCATAAATTAAGGTATCTTATAATATCAAAGTTGTTATTATAAAACATGCTTTAGTTAAGGAGTTATTGATACTTCAAGTGCAAAATGATGATACAAAACCTTGATAAACATGCACTTTTAAGTACTAATCACACCCCCCAACCAGCTTATTACTAGTCCCTAGTAATCTAAAGCGTTAAAATAGAGAAACAATTTGCAAGTATCACAAAGCAAGGCATTCATCATTCAACTTCTATTAATCTATCCAGATAAACAAACTCTCACTAAATATATATTACTGCTTCATACTTCTTAAACAAGATATTAATAAACCTTCTTTTTATGTGCTCAATATATGAAAACATAGATGATGGGGCTTTTGTTGGAAGAAAACAATATTATGTTCAAATGTTTAAGGTGAACTTCCTTGGGTTGGGATTATTATTATTATTACTTTTTTTCTTCTTCTTCTTCTTCTTTTTTTTATTTTTTATTTTTTATTTTTTTTTTATTTTTATTTATATACACATACAACTTAAAACATAATGTATCTTTAACCAATGTAACGAGTTTTAGGCTAATGACTCCCAGACCAGTTGGTCTTAGGGCATTAGGTGTTGAGACACCCCTACGAGCTTAACAACTCGGGTTGCAGATACTGATACGTAGATAGTGCAATGTTTGATTCCCTTAAGCTTTTCTCCTTAACCCATGTAACAAGCTTTGGGCCAATAGCTCCCAAGTCAGTTGACTTTAGGGTATTAGGTGTTAAAACACCCCTTCGGGCTTAATTGCTTAGGCTAGGGAGGCTACGAAACCAAACTTATCTACGTTTTTATTATTATCAATATTATCATCATTTTTTTTTTGAAGTACATACTAACCCTTACCCTTAGTCGTTACCTTCAACAAAAGAACATAAATAATGTAATAATCCAATGTGCAACCCACAATCATATGTTAAAGTGTGTGTGTGAAAATGAAGGTTTAATAATACTTGTTAAATGAGTATATAAGCAGAATCAAGTGATAACAATGCGAGAGTTTGTAAACCTGAATATTTCAAGAAGTATTCTAATAGGCCTTGTTATGAATATTGCAAATAACCATTAGAAAATTTTTTACTACGATGCGTCTCAAGAATAATTCCTCTTTACTCTGCCATCCTAGTAATAACAGTTTTGCCAAATGGTTTTTTAAAAACAACAGCAGTTAGTTGGTTAGTTTTTTAGTTTTTTTTTTTTTTTTTAAACTACTACCCTCTCCCCCCAACCAAAACGAGACATTGTCCTCAATGTCCTAAGGTAGAAAGATAGAGTATAGAAGACATCACCTGAAACAGTGAACAATGACAAACCTGAAACACACTTAAACAAATATAAGAAGTAACAAAACAAAATAATATACTATTAAAATCACAAAAGACACAAGGTTTCACAGATGAAGGCTCAAATCTAATCTAAGCTTTTTACGGCTTTCCTTAGCTGACCAATCTAGGCGACTCATGCAAGGATCAATGACAGGGATGAAAGATTGTAGTTGGTCAATCAATTGTTCAGCAGTAGCAGCAGAGATTATGATTTGTCGTGCCGAAGATGTTAGAAATTCCTGTTCCACAGCTTGATCAAGGAAAGATAGCAACTTATCATAAAAACCATTAACATTTAACAAACCTATAGGTTTATGGTGAATGTGCAGTTGGGCCCAAGATGAAATATGAAAGATCTCTTCCAATGTGCCCAAACCACCTGGTAAGGCAATGAAGGCATCAGCATGGTTAAACATGGTATTCAGTCGGTCAGACATTGTTGGGACCTGTAGTTCCTCTCCAATTGTTTTTCCAATGATGTCCCCATGTGCTAAAGCTTTGGGGACAACCCCCAAAACTTGACTGCCTCCCAAAAATGCAGCCATTGACACACCTCCCATTAACCCAAGGCTACCTCCCCCATACACTAAATGAATCTTTCTCTCAGCTAGTACCTGACCAAGATGATTTGCTGATTCTAAAAACTCTTTTTCTTTCCCAGGACTGGATCCACCGAAAACACAAATATTTTTTATGTGATGACTTGAGGAACCTGCCATTTCTACACACTTCTATATTTGAGGAATGTATGGGATGAGTAGAAATGAAGGGAAGAAAGAGAAGAATTTATAGATGAAAAAGTGAAAATGCAATCATACCACCTATATGTAGGCCAGCTGTCGTCTCACACTCTCTCTCTTTATTTATTTATTTTGACAAAGCATGTATGTACAGGTAGTTGTGATTGTGGCTCACATCTTCCCTTGGTTTTACGTCCAAGAACGGCTTAAACGCCCTCTATGGGTCGGGGATAAGCTTCCCATCCAGTTTTCTTAAAAACTGGCAAACAGGGTCTTTTTTAGTCAAATTCCCAAGACTAAGTCGATCATGTTCTTTATGAAAATTGGGTCATAAGTTATGAAATGCACAATGCACATTGCCACCAGGATATGTTGCAAAAGTCAATAAAAGATTACCTAAAGATTCCTTATGTCTTGAAATAAATCCTGACTTTTGACAATTTTCACAAGTTTTGCAGAACACATATGTGTCTTTGAACATGGTGGGCCAATAGAATCCAGATTGTAAGATTTTTGCAGTCGTCCTTTTCGACGAGAAATGACTCCCACATGCCTCAGAATGACAAAGTTTAATGACACTACTTACCTCATTGTCAGGAATGCATCTTTGAAATATTTGATCAGGACAATTTTTGAATAAGTAAGGGTCATCCAAATAAAAGTTCTTCACTTCGTTCAAAAACTTTCCTTTGTCTTCGATACTCTAGTGAGCTGGCAAATCTCCTGTTGCAAGAAAATTGATATTTTTAGCAGACCAAGGCATTGAACTATGAGAAAGTAAGGATTCTTCAGGAAAGTAATCATCGATTGGTGTGATGTCAGATGTCGAATCTATTGTCAATCTTGACAAATGATCCGTATCAATATTTTTTGTGCCTTTTTTGTCCTCGATTTCTTCCTGAGAATAAATCATTTGCAAATCTTCAGATTCATCCAACTCAATTTTACTCAAAGTAGATTCAAGTTGATCATGAACTAATTCTTCAATAAGATCTACTTCTTGTAAATCATTATCATCTCCAGGTTGCTTGCAAATGTTGAAAATATTCATCTCCAATGTCATGTTTCCAAAAGATAGCTTCATTAGTCCATTCCTACAATTAATCAATGCATTAGAAGTTGCAAGAAACGGACGTCCTAAAATAACATGAAATGAATTACATGCTTCAACAGGTTGTGTGTCCAAGACAATAAAATCCACAGGATAAATGAATTTATCGACTTGTACTAACACATCTTCAATTATTCCTCTAGGCACTTTTACAGATCTATCAGCAAGTAAAAGAGTTACAGAGGTTGGTTTTAACTCACCTAGATTGAGACTTTGAAAAACTGAATATGGAAGTAAATTCACACTAGCTCCAAGATCAAGTAAGGCTCTTTCAATTTTATGTTCTCCAATAAAGCAAGAAATTGTAGGACAACCAGGGTCTTTATATTTCAAAGCATTATTGTTTTGAAGAATGGCACTTACTTGTTCGGCTAAAAAGGCTTTCTTTTTCACATTCAGTTTTCTCTTCACAGTGCACAAATCTTTCAAAAATTTAGCATAGGAAGGAACCTGTTTAATAGCATCCAACAACGGTATATTGATCCTTACCTGTTTGAAAATTTCAAAGATTTCAGGGTTGTGATTGACTTTCCTTTGTTTGGTCATGGCATGAGGAAATGGAAGTGCTGGCGGGGAATCAGTCTTTTCTTTGCAATGTTCAGGTTCAACCCCTTCCTTACCCTCAGAGATAGACTCATCATCTTTCTCACAAGGTTCAAGAATGGGTTTTTCAATAACCTTACCACTACGAAGAGTGATGACTGATTTGACTTGATCCATGTGTTGGCTTCCAGAACCACTTGTATTTGCATTGTATTGCCCCTTTGGATTTTGTTGTGGTTGAGAAGGAAACTTACCTTTCTCTTGGAAACTGAGAGCAGTTGTTAATTTTGCAAGAGCATCTTTAAAATCGATCATGCTTTGAGCAAGTTGAGTGTTGATTGTCTCCTGCTTTTCAATGAATGAATGCAATGTTTCCTCAAAATTTCTTCTAGGAGGTGGAGCATAAGGAGGTGCATATCCATGAGAATTTTGGAAATTATGGTGTGCTTGAAACGGTGGCTATGAAGTTTGTGCATTGTTGCTATCACTCTTCCAACTGAAATTTGGGTGATTTCTCCAACCAGGGTTGTATGTTTGTGAGTATGGGTTATGGTTAGGTCTTTGGAAACTGTTTAAAGCATGGGCTTGTTCATGGAGGCATTCCTTAAAAGAAGGCAAAGTTGGACAATCATTTGTTGAGTGTTCCTTGGTTTCACAGATTTGACACACAATGTCCTGAACAGATTTTAATTGACCACTCTTTTTCAATTCAAGTGCTTCGACTTTTCTAGCTAAAGATGCAAACTTGGCTTGGAGGTCATGATCTTCCCTAAGGTTGTGCATACCTCCACTAGATGTATGAGGTTGAGTTTTACTTGGTGCCTCATAAGTACCCGTGGTGTCCCAATTTTGAGCATTTTCAGCTAGCAAGTCTAGGTACTCCATTGCTTCATTAGGGTCTTTATCTTCGAAAGTTCCATTGCACATCAATTCAACCATTTGCCTATCTCTAGGTGTTAAACCTTCATAAAAATGTGAAACCAATCTCCATGTTTCAAAACCATGATGTGGGCAAGTATTAAGTAAATCTCGATACCTATCCCAACATTGGTAAAATGTTTCTCCTGGTTTTTGAGTGAAAGTGATGATTTGTCTTTTGAAAGAGTTTGTTCTGTGAGATGGAAAAAACTTCTTTAAAAATTGTTGTTGCATTTCATCCCAAGCACGAATAGATCCTGGTCTTAAATTTTGTAGCCATGTTTTAGCTTTATCTTTTAATGAAAAAGGAAAAAGCTTTAATCGAATGGTGTTCATGCTACAATTTGAGTCATTATAGGTATTACAGACCTCCTCAAATTCCCTTAAATGCAAGTATGGATTTTCTAAGTCTAAGCCATGAAAAGATGGTAAAAGTTGAATAATGCCTGACTTAAAATTAAAATGAGATGCATCAGGAGGGAAAACTATGCATGAGGGTGCACTTGTTCTTGTGGGATTCATGTGGTCTCTAAGTGTTCTCATACGGTTATTCTCATTATTCTCATTATGAAGCGATTGATTATCTTCTTCGGCCATATTTTCTGAAAATGATGAGGATACCCTACAAAGTCGACCACTTAATGTACGTGACCAAACTCTCATGCACGTGTAAGAAGAGAAAAAAAAGGAAGAAAAGAAAATAGAAGAAAAACAAACAAAACAAAACACAGAAAACAAAAGTTAAATAAAATGAAAAGTGAAAAGAGAAAATAAATTAAAAATTATAATTTATACAAGAATTTACCTCCCCGGCAACGGCGCCAAAAACTTGACACGACCAAAAGCTTGATGTCTTCTCCCAAGTGCAGGAGTGTCGAAGTAATAAATAACCCGACAAGACCGGGGTCGAACCACAGAGAGGTTAATTGTATAAATTATAAACAACAAGACAACAACAACAACAACAACAATAATAATTATAATACTCAGTACGTGACGTTGTTATACCTGAGAATGATCCAAAAGATCGGGTCACAGGTTTCCAGCCTATATACTGAGTTTATGAAAATATCAAAGATATATATTATATAATATAAACAGAATGTAAATAATAATAATAATAATAATAATAATAATAATAATAATAACAGAAGATGAAGAAATTAATGAGAACTTTGAGTTGGAAGATTAATGTAAGGATTAACCAATGATAAAAACGAATGTCAAGGTTAGAGGATCCACTAACGGTACTTCAAACAAGTATAATATAAACTCTTATTACTCAATTGGAAATCACACATAAAGGAGGTTCCCATCAGATTATAAATTGTTAACATGATTACATTAGTTATCTTATTCGAATAAAGCTAATACTTGTAAATGTTGGCAGGCATTCATGATTATAACTTATGTTAACAACAAATCAAGTCCCTTTCATAGCTCAGGTGTCGGTTATACCATACAGTATGGGCTATGAAAGTACCAAGTATTTGTTGTACCAAGTGTTATACAACATAAATCTAGATTAACCATTTAACAAGCAAAGTATTAAAAGTGAACAAGATAACAAATATAAAACATGTTAGTATCCAACGTTAAGGTCCATGTTAAGTTTATATTATACTTATTCTTACACCATTAGTGTACCCTTTTCACCTTGACATAATTAACTTAGCTAAACATAATGAAAGAAAGAAACATAAATGAACAAGGTAAGAACATAAATGAGAAAGAAGTTAACTAAGTAAAGGAAAGGAAATTAAGTGCATAAACTTGATATCAATGAAAGCAAAACATAAGCAATACAAAGAGAGAAAGCAAGAGCATGATCTTGATCTGGAAACCAAGATGCCTCAATACATGGTAAGTGCCTCCTTTTATAGGCCAAAATTTGGAACTATTGATTTGTTGACTAATTGATGAGTGGGTGGCCACATCTTGACTTTGGTGACAATCCTTATCTTCTTGTCTGAACAAAACGTCATTGCTAACATCATAATTTGCCCAGAATCCTCAGGAATGTTCTAGGAAATTGTCTCAGCTTTCCAACAAAAAAAAAGATGAGGTCATTTGGACTTCTAGAACTCAAGATATGGGCTGAACACTAAATAGTGTCTGGGCTGCAGGACAGCTTCGGACTTCTTCGTTGTTCCTTCAATTTGGACTTCAAAACGGCCTTCTTAGATCTTGGGCTCCTCATGAAAGTTGTAGGCCTTTGTCTTACCTTTCCATCCATATAAAATGGACCTAAATCCGAGATCTAGAGCTCCAGATATGATCCAATTACCGAGCAATGTTCCGGTTTGGACTGCACCGACATCTCTTTTCTAAGTTTGGCCATCTCTTTGTCCTTTAACTTTCAATACTTAAACTCATCAATCAATCCTTTTATTTATGTGATCGGCCTGCATTTAAGATGAGCATTTACCATAAATTAAGGTATCTTATAATATCAAAGTTGTTATTATAAAACATGCTTTAGTTAAGGAGTTATTGATACTTCAAGTGCAAAATGATGATACAAAACCTTGATAAACATGCACTTTTAAGTACTAATCAACGAGGGAATGAATCATGGTGGAATTAACCAAAACAAAACACCCAAAATCTAGTGCTAAATTTATATTAACTATAATCATACTATCCTATTATGTTCCTTTCATTTTTTTAGGTGCTAGTTCACTTCCTAAAGGAAACTTTTTACCTCTTTAATTTCGGATTCTCCATCTTTGGCCCACATGCTTCAACTAGTCACTTTACTTTAAATTATAACCAATCATGACATTTTAATACCAGGGCAACACATCATATCATGCCACACATTACTGGACACATTCACATGGAGCCCTATATTGGCTTTGAACAACTCAAAATAGGTGATGGCAAGAAACTAAATATCTTACACGTATTTCAATTCATACAACTCAATGTTTCATAAAATTTTCTTTCATTTTGTATTTTCCTAGTATTATAAATACTTTCTTTCTATATGTCAAAATGTTTTAGATAATAATTTGTTTTATTATTATCATGGTTACTTATATCTTATTAGGGATCAAGTTTTTAGAGTCTGATATTAATAGTAAACTTCACTTTTTATATATAGATAATAGACTATTTACATATATATTTCAGTTTATGTTAA
Source organism: Populus tomentosa (assembly GCA_018804465.1). NCBI lineage: Eukaryota > Viridiplantae > Streptophyta > Magnoliopsida > Malpighiales > Salicaceae > Populus > Populus tomentosa. The sequence continues at coordinate 9,237,169 of CM031992.1, read as the reverse complement.
CGATATCATTATCACATGAAATGAACTTTCTTTCATGACTCAGTTGATTGTTTACCATAGCACAAAACTCTTTATTTGAGACTTGGGTCATTTGAGTTATGTTCTTGGTATTGAGATATAATATACTTCTCATTGGTTATTCTTCTCTTAGTCTTGATATGCCTTTGACATTGTGCACAAAGCTTTCATATACGAATGTTAACTAGTTTCTACATTGATAATTATTGGTTCTTGTCTTTCCAACATCTCTAATAATAGTTTAACCTTTTTGTTTTTTTATCATACTTTATGTTGAAGATCATTAGCCTTAATCAAGGACTTTCCATATATGCATTTTGTCTATCCTTAATCACAACCACAATCATATCTAATCCCTTCCTTTTCTCTTGCTTACAATAATGTTCATGTAATACGTTACACAACCAGATGTATATAAATACAAGAACACTCACCACTAAATGTGTGGCAGTTTCAAACATTCTCATAGTATCAGAGCTTCCATTGGATTAACATCCCACGATCCTAATGGCTTCCAACTCTTCTAATTCTTCTCCCACCCTTATTCCCTTAAACACCATGTTTCACATGCAATCAAGCTCTCCTCCTCCAATTATCTCTTATAAAAGAGTCAACTTCTTCCTCTTCTTGAAAGTCAAGGCCTGCTGAGTTATGTGGATGACACCCTTATGCCGCCACCACCATTCGATCCTCCCACCTCTCAGACACTAAACAACAGTCACCTAGCATGGAAAGCAACTGACCAACGTTTTCTTAACCTCAACCTCGACCTCCTCCTTTCCTCTCTCATAGAGGAGGCAATGGATGAAGTCGTCGATCTCTCCAAATCTCGTGAGGTCTGGACCACCCTAGAAAACACCTTCAGTCATTGCTTCAAAACTCGTGAAATTCATCTCACATATGACCTTTAATTGATGAAGTGTGGCACATGTACAATCACTGTCTATGCCTGTGCATTCAAAGCTTTATATGATCAGCTTTATGAAATCAGTCACTGAGCTGATGAAACCAACAAAGTTCATTGGTTTTTTCATGGTCTCGGGCCTGATTCCTCTAATGTCTCAACTGCTCATATGGCACAAACTCATCTCCCTTGCTTCTCTAACCTTGTCTCTAAAGCTAAGAGTTTTAAAAATTTTCAAAAATCTCTAGAGACTTTAAATCCTTCAGTTGCAGCATTCACTCTCAACAAAAAGCTCTTCTCATCGTGGAAGCAACTCTTTTTGCCAAAATCATGGTCGTGGTATGAGTCCAATAGCAACTCTTTCCATTATGGACAGAGCAACACTCACACTAACCAAGGTCGTCGTCCACCACGCTGCCAGATTTACTGGCTAGAAGGACACTATGCATATCGATGTTAGCAGTGTTATAATCGATATAAACCCATAACATATCTTGCTGAATCTGACTGGCTTCAGCTCACATGACTCCATCCAAATTAGAGCATACCACATTTTACACAGGTAAGGAATGTGTAATTGTAGGGAATGGTGCGTCCCTACCCATTACCCATACAAGTAATCTTTCCCCTTCCCCAGATCTCAAATTGTTAGATGTTTTAGTTGTTCCTCACCTTACTAAAAATCTTTTATCCATCAATAAACTCACAAATGATTTTTCTTTATTAGTTACCTTTGCTAATAATTTTTTCATTGTTCAAAACTGCCTAATAGGAAAGGTGGTGGCAACCAGCATATGCGATGAAGGTTTAGATGTGCTAGAGTGTGGAAATTCTGCATTTATTTCTTTCGTTAAAAATAAATCTCTTCATGCTTCATATAATTTATGGCATGCACGCCTTGGACATGTGAATTATTCTATTCTTGTTTTATTAAATAAAAAAGAACAACTTCATCTCACCTTTTTATTATCGTCTCCTAAGTTATGTGATACATGTCAACTTGTAAAAAAGCACTACTTGCCTTATTCTCATAATGAACATAGGTCATCAAATGTGTTAGATTTAATTCATTGTGACATATGGGGTCTTTTCACCTATAGAATCTAATTTGGATCATAACTACTATGTTTTGTTTATTGATGATTATTCTCGCTTTACTTGGCTTTATCCTTTGAAATTGAAATCTGACTTCTATGATACCCTTATTCAATTTCAAAAATTTGTTGAAAATCAATATTTTTCTCGCATAATTTTTTTTGAAAGTGACGGTGGTGGAGAATTTACTAGCAATTTCTTTACAACTCACTTTCATACCTCGAGTACCTATCATCAGCTATCTTGCCCATATACTTTTGCCCAAAATGGTCGTGCTGAAAGAAAACATTGTCATGTGATTGAAACTAGTTTGGCTCTTCTTTTCCATTCTCAGACTTCTCCTCGCTTCTAGGTTTATGCCTTTAGCACTGCAACTTACATCATCAACTGTTTGCCCGTATCGTTTCTCGGAGGCAAGTCCCCCTTTGAACTTCTATACGGTTCTCCTCCCAATTATGATAACTTTCATCCTTTTGGTTGTCGTGTATATCCATGTTTATGTGATTATATGCCAAATAAATTTTCCCCTCCTTCATGATATGAAAGTTTCCCTTCCATAGCGGCCTCTTCTTTTATGTGACAACAAAAACGCTATTTTCTTAAGTTCCAACCCTGTTTCTCACAAGAGGGCCAAGCATGTTAAGTTAAATTACCATTTTCTTCGCGAACTTGTTCTTGCCGACAAGCTTCGCACACAATATGTTCCTTCTCACTTACAAGTTACTGATATCTTTACCAAAAATATGCCTAAAGGTCTTTTTCAATTTTTTCAATCCAAGCTCCACATCGATCCCAACCTAATGTTTAGCTTGCGAGGGGGGGTGTTGAAGATCATCAGCCTTAATCAAGGACTTTTTATATATGCATTTTTTTCTATCCATAATCACAGGCACAATTATATCTAATCCTTTACTTTTCTCTTGCTCATAATTATGTTCATGTAATACTTTACACAACCAGATGTATATAAATACAACACTCACCACCAAATGTGTGGCAGTTTCAAACATTCTCACTTTATATCATCGTGTGGTTGAATTTCTTCAGCATGTTACTTTTACAATATATATTGTTAATAAGGTTTGTCAGTTTATGCACCGCTCGTTAGAGGATCATTGACTTGCTATTAAATGTATCTTATGTTAAATTCATAGTACATCTCAATTTGGCATATCTTTTATTGCCTCTTATGATATTTAACTACATGAATTTATTGACTCTAATTGGACTAGTAATATTGATGATGAAAAGTTTATAGATGATTATGTTATCCATTTTGGATATAGCCTTATCTCTTAAAAGTCTAGTAAGTAGAAAATGGTTTATCAATCTTTTGTAAAGGTTGAATATAAGGTTGTTGTTAGTGCTTCTAAACTTGGTTATCTATGATCTTGTTCTCTTATATTATAGTGTGATAGTTTTGAAGCAACTTATCTAATGACTTATATGATTTTTTCATTCATGCATGAAACCTATTGATTTTTTTTTTCATTTTGTTCATGATATGATTATGAAAAGGAAATTACATGTTCAGTTTATTGCCATTGACTATTAGATAATGGATTTTCTTATCAAACTATTGAGCTTTATCTATTTTTATTTTTTTTTCTAATCAAAGTTGGTTGTGTGCTCCTACCCATAATCAACTTGAAAAGGTATACTAAAACCTAATACTAATTAGAAGGCACATGAAACTTTCTAACCATATAAATAAACATACTTTTTATGTTGTGTACCTTTTGTTCTAGTTTAAAACATACTCTTTTTGTTTTTTGTAATTTTCTTAATTGTATTAGGAATAACAAGTACGTGTGCACATATGTGTGCATGTAATGCATCATAAACACATTGAATATAATACAAAAACTCATAGCAAGGAGGCATAATATTTTCTATTGAATTCTTCTTTTTCCATTCCTTTAATTTTACATAAGAGACTAAGGTGAACAATTATTAAAGGAACAATTCTTAAAGGCTTAATATTGATCAATCATATTAGTCATCACCACGTACATTATTAAAGATGCAGGTATGTAAGTTAATTCTTACAGTCAAAATAATTAAGAGATTGATTTGTATAAATTGTAATGGGTGTTTACAGTTATAACAACCATCATTTGTATTTATATGTATATGGTTATGTAAAATACTAGTAGTGGACCACACTACATATGATAACTAAGCTATGTAAGGTATTTATATATATAAGGATTATTTCTGTAATATATCCCCTTTAAGTTGAAGGTGGAGACTCCATCTAAAATTTGAATCGAAGATGAGCAAACAAAGTAAAAGGAAAAGATTTAGTAAACATAAGCTAGTTGGTCCTATAAAGAAATAAATTCAACTTGAATCTCAAACTTTGTAATGTGAACTCGCAACAAAATGATAGTCAATATATACATGTTTTTATACAAACATGTACAACTAGATTAATAGATTAAAAAAAAAACTTGTTTGTATAAAAAAATAAAACAAGGAGCTAGAATTGATTTCTAAGATAAAATAAAAAAATATTTGCATATGTATGTATATGTTGGGTTTAGGAGGAGGATCAACGTTCCACTTTGATATTTAAATAACATTAACAACTCATTTTTAACTTATTAATTTCTATGTATTTTTTATTTATTTTACTAATTATAATATCAATAAATATATTTATAACATCGATGCTTTTTTCCTTACGGTACAAATTCAACTTAGAATTTCACTAGTATTATGATGCAAGTTACAGGACCAAGTATGTGTTGAGTATTGTAGTTTATAATATTTTTCATTAATAATCATTTCATGTCATCGGATAAATAAGACAATAAATATCCAACCACTTGGATAGATGAGACGTTCCATCAAAAACAAAGTGTCAGAAGCCGGTAGGCCCCCAACATTTGTATCATTATCTGGAGTATCCAAGCTGCGGTTCCTTTCCTCCACATAATGGCATTTGATACCGACAAGCATTAAAAGACATCTCCCTGTGGAGTAAGATATGGTTAAGAGAATTCCAGATGAAGTGATGAACATGAAGTATTAAAGAAGACAAAAATGGATGCCAACGCCTCACATACATAAATGTTACAACATTGCTCGTAGGTGGTAAAATAATAAAATAATAAAATTTCGGGATAAATAAATTTGTTTTTTTATATGATATAAAGTTTAAATTTTATAATTGTTAAACTAAAAATTTATATAATTATTGATTTTAGAATTTGTGAGATTCATCCGGATACATACAAATTAGTTCAGACAGATACATTAATAAAAAATATAATCATTACAAGTTAAAATAAAAAAAAAATATTGCTAATAGAGAAATATTTGAAAGCGAGGAAATGTCTGCAGTAAAGAGTGCTGAATTAACACATAATTACGGAGGGTTACATATTAATAAAATGACAGATTGTTAAACTCTGGAAATGTAATGTAAATTTTGTAAAATATAGATTGTTTGTGATCTCTCAATTTATTCCATGGTTTTCATGTTTTCATTACTCATGTCAACATTATTGGGTATACTGGAAATCTGGGAGCTGCATATGATTGGTGTGAACATTGTACGAGGATAATGCTAAGTTTATAATATTACTTTGAGGAGTATTATAATTTGTTTTTCGAGAGGGAATATGAGGAAGATATTCTTTTCTTGGATACGTCAAAAGGAACCCACACGTTATAATAAAGAAAAGACACTTTCAATCAACGTCTAAGTATTGTGAAAGGGTTAGTAGCGTAGTTATATATATAAAGATTAAATAACCAAAAAATAAAAAAGATGTATTAAAGTTTTAGTTTTTCAATTTAATTATTTTTATTTTTAAAATTTGTCTATTTGAAATCTTATGTTAGATGTATTAGATCAAGTTAAATAACAATATAAATAAACATAATAAATTTGTGTTAAAATTAAAAGAAAATGGGAATAAAAGGAATTAAAATAAATAAATTTATAAGGATCATAATTGACTAGCTGAAAGCAAACCAAAAAGGGCACGAAAAGAAGTGGGAAAAAAAATATAGGTTTTCAATGAATTGATGACATATTATATCTAGAAAACGATACACATAAATTACACACAAAAATAAAGTTAGGTTTATAAATAATGAATTTGTAATTAATATTATTAATTTTGAAAAAAAATCATTTATTTTCCTAACTCTTAAAATTAAAGGTGGAGATTTCTTTGGTTTATGAGAAAGTGGAAGAAAGTGAGTAAATCATTTATTTTATTTGAACAAGTCTCTTGTTATTCTTTTTTTTAACTTGGTTAAGTATAGCTTACATAACAATATGAATTTAAAAGAGCTCAATTGATAAGATTTTTAAGATAAAAAAAAGCCAATGAAACACCTATAGAAAGATATGTAACTCTCCCTCATGTCTTAGTGTTTCTAGATTCTTAACCATGAAAGGAGTTGAAAATAAAGAAATATAAACTAGCTTTTGCTCTATTTATTATAAATGAAACCATTAACAAATTCTTAAGAAAACTTCAAGAGTTTTGGACCTCTCTATAACTAGGGTTTAAAGGATTGAAGCATAAGAGTTAGGCTAACTATTCATGAAGCACTCTAAAACAAATCTTTTATTTTGTATAAAATACTCTCTTAGTTATTAAAATATTAGAGGAATGTAACCTTAAATATTAAATGTTATATATTGTATAAATAGAAAATGAAATAATAAATGCAGTAGGTGTGGAAAAGGAAAATGTTTACGAGTGTTTATATTTATGTTATCCCTCGCTCTACATGGTGAACCCATGGACGTTTATATACTGAAGAATTAAGTTAACTTGTATGGAGTATATGGAAAAAATGAGAATAAAGTATGTAATCTATATTACAAATAATTATATTGAAAAATAATCGTAGGGGTCGGTGACGCTTTGTTCAAGGTAAAACACCTTGTCATGTCAACCGTTTATTAAATTCAAAGGATAGTAGTTATTTTTTAAAGTGTTTTTTTTATTATAAAACATATTAGATAATTTTTTTTAAAATTTTTTTTTTTAATATTAGTATATCAAAATTATTTAAAAATATCAAAAATATATTAATTTGTTTTTAAAACATTACCTGACTGGAATACCAAAGACTGTCTTCAACTATTCCAACTTGACAAGAATCATTGTGTGGACCCATTTATGCAAGTGAGCTCAAGCGGGATCCAAGGAGTATAGTCTTTATGGGCCTACTCCTAATTTCATCCTAGGCTCGTTGGTATTGTTAACCTAGGCCCAGAAGTAGGAGCGTTGATCTAGGCCCATCAATTTATTTTTATGGGAATAATGGTTTTCATTTTTTATTTTCCCATGACTTGTGTCAAAACTAATTTGCCATGGCTTGATTCCTCAGTCCTCACGTCCTCAACAATCCCGCTTCCTGCATAACAATGGCTGCTAGTTAGGCTGGCATGTGGGCTTAACAAGGTAACATAGAAGAATGGCTGCAAGAGGTCGTGACAAAATAAATATATATGTTCCACTACTTGCCCATACATATTGCACACAAACTATAAATCAAGGCTAACACAGAGATAATTCTCAATAACTAACAAAACTTAGGAACAAAATGATAGTTTAAACCCTTGCAGATTAGGAACTGTTTTCTGTGTTTTCTTTTCTTTTCATTTCTTTTTTTTTAAGTAGACCAATAAAATAAATAGAGTGCTAATTAAGGAAATAACTAAATTAAATTAAAATATTAAATTTAATGCTTAGAAAAAAATTTATAGGTTATTTTCATATATCAACTTTTAATTCTTTTAGATAAACACTAATAATATTAAAAATAAAAGTTTATTGAAAAACCTATATATAAAATGTTTATTCATATAGGTGATATTAATTTAAATTCATGTGATACATAATTTAAAGAAGGGTTTAAAATAAATAAAAAATCCATAAGGATTGATTTAAATCTGTTAATAATATTACAAATAGTGTATATATATATAAGGATTGAATATTGTTCTATTTCGAGTTAGATATAGTTTTCTAATTTGTGCAAGGATATAAATTATTACTGCCCTATTTGCCTCTCTATATATATTTATAAAACCCTGAAGCTATATTTTTTTTTTCTAGTGTGTTTAGTATTGTGATAGTTTTTATAGTTGTTGATTGAAAAAAATTATTTTTATAAAAAGTACTTTTAGTTGAGGCTAATTTGATATTTATATATGTTTCGTTAAAACTGTGGTTGAAATTGAGGTTGAATAAAAAATAGTTTAATGTATTTGGTTAAAAATACCTTTTAAATTGAGGTTATAAAATAACTAAAAAAGATATATACTAATATTGATGTTTTTAATTTAAATATTGTAGATTTAACTACTATTATTATATCATTAAATAAATAATAATTTATATCAAATATTTTTTTATTATTTAACTAACCTATCTATAATTTCATCATGTACAAAATCATCCGATAAGAACTATAATTTCCATGGTTTTTTGAGCGTGTAATAAAATTAGGTAAAATATCATCAAAAACAAAATTGGGATTGCGATCAAATTCTGCAAATGCTACATCATCATGTGATCTTCTTCTAATTTATGTAGTGTCATTGAATAATATTAAACACTAATTTTTTTTAGTAAAACACAATTAAAAAAATTAGATTTTTTTACTAGGTCCGACACGGTCCAATGCATTTAAGTTTGAGACAGACACAATGAAGACGCTCTCCATTATTCTACTGAGTGAATTTCATTCTACATGGACGTAACCTAGGGAGAAGCGGTTTGATGTTGCTTTAGGGTAACCTGCGGTCCAAACATAAATGATAGTGGGTTCTATACACAGTAATTAACATTTTATATTTTACCAAACGTTATGTTTCCGTGGTTTGCTTCAAATTTAGAAGCAACCATAGAAACAAACACTATTTATGTATTATATGTTATTGTGTTTCTTAAGATCTTTAGTTTAAATAAAATACAAGAAGAAGAGATCAAAGATAGCATATTGTAGCAGCACCCTAGTGATCATGATAATCATTATCATAACTCAATTTTAGATCCTCCAAAATCTCTCATATAAATTGTTTTTCTTTAGTAATTTCTAAAATTTAATGAAATCAGAAATTTAAAGTCCAAAAATATTTTTAGAACACAAATAGATTAGTATTTGAGCTGCAATGGGTCGAAACACTAAAAGAATAGTCATATAATATTGCTAGCGAAAGTAGGGACTTAATCGTAGAGATTGGAAGTGAAAGGACCAAATTGAACCAAATGAAAAAAGTTGGGAACTCAATGGCATCAATTGAGAGCCTAATTGAAGAAAACAATGAGAATTTAGGATCAAAATAAAGAAAGATATTGAAGATTAAGGCATAAATAAAAAAATAATTAAGTTCAAGGGCTTGATTGGGCTTTAAATGAGCCTAATTGATTTAATCAAGGTTTTAATGAAAAGAAAAAATAAGTATGAAAGTCATTTTGGTCAAAATTAAAAGAATTAATTAAGTTAAAGGACTTAATTAAATTTTTAATATTTTATTTGACTTAAATTAAGGACTTGATTGTAACAAAATGAAATTTGGAAGTTGATTTAGCTAAAGTTGACATAATTAATTAAGTTCAAAAATTAATTAAACTTTAAATGGAATTAATTGACTTAATTAATGATTTATTTGAAATAAAATTAAATTTGGTGGCTTAGTTCTAGTTAATTGAAAGTTTAATTGATGTAATTAGAGGCTGAATTGAAAGTATCATTGTAAAGATGACACAAAAACAAAAGGATCCAATTGAAGACATCAAGGGGTGAAATTAAAGAAATTCTCAAAAATTAGTTTTAATTAAGAGTTTAATTGAAAAGGTTAAAAGAATATGGACTAAATTAAATAAAGTAATCGACAAGTTGTTTAGTTTTTTAAAAGATAAACTTTAAACAACACATCATTTAATTACTATTCATTTTCTTTTCATTTTAACTTGAAAAGGCTACCTAAGTAATGTTGTTTTAACCAGGGATGATTATTTTTAGTTTGGTTTGGTTTTTATCAAAAAAGTAACCAAATTGAATTAAAAAAAACACGAAACCAAACTGAAACCGGGTCAAACCAACCGGTTTCGGTTCTGTTCGGTTTTTTAAGGGAAAAAACCGATTCAACCCGGTTTGACTTGGTTTTCTCAGTTTTGGCTTTTTTTTTTTTTTTTTTTTTTTCTGGTTTTGGTTCAATTTTTCTGGTTTGGCTCGGTTTTGGCTCGGTTTTTTTCTTGTTTCGGTTCGGTTTTTTCAGTTTTTTGCTTATAAATCTGAAACCGAACCCAATCGGCCGATTTTTTAAAAATTTTAATCTGTTTAATTGATTTTTTTTTTCGGTTTGGTTTTTTCAATTATTTTTTTTCCAGTTTTTTCAGTTTAATCGGTTTTTCAATTTTTTTACTCACCTCTAATTTTAACTTGACTTTGTTCCTTATCATCGTACCAAAATACTAAAAAAAAATCTCTTAGAATACACTAATGATTCCCTTAATAAGATCCAACCATCGAGAATCAATTATTTTATCTCCAAATATCTTAAAAAAAAAAATAGTAGAATAAACTATCTCAATCACAACTTATGAAGAATATATATGAATTGCACTATTTTAAACTACTCCTCCCTTTCATCTCTATATCAATCAAGATTACCAATCATGATAATAAGTGCCTGCATCAATAGTCATGATATTCCTATCAAATTCCAATAGCATTCTTCTTTAGTTGTAATCAATAGTCATACTTTTTTCTTGAACACCAATGTATAAGATTCCACCATCTCATAAGCACTTAACATCTCCATTTCTCATGTAAAAACCAGATAAAACCCTAACCCAAACAACCCTTACCACTATAACCATTGCAAATACCAAGCTTTTCCAAAACCCTCACCTTCTTCCATCCTTCCAAACCTGCCTCATATCCACAAATCATTTACATCAAGCCATAGCCAAGACACCAAAAATATAAACGCAAACGAGAGGGAGGGGACTGCCATAGAAACATGGCCATAAGGACACTACCATAACCATGCTGCCATAACTGCCATGCCATTATATATTTCGAGCCCTGGCTTCAGGCGTTGAAAGACTTTACACCACTCTTCTTCATCATCTATTTTTTACAAGACAATAGCGTTCCAAGGAGGAGGAGTCCATACCTTTTCTAACAAGCTGAGCATTCTTCATCATCGCATAAGAATGGAACTAAGGGGGCAGGGGGGAGTTAGAGCATAAGCCACACAAAAACAAAAACAAAAACGAAAAAGAGCCACAAACTCGTGACCTCTATCTCTTAAAAAGAACCATACATACTTCAGTGGGAGGAGGAGCCATCATCTTCAACCTCTCTTCCAAATAAAATACGAACACAACCCTTACTCTTTCATTCTTCTTCTATCTACTGCCCAGCTTTCTCCACTAACACAATATCTTTCAACCACTAGCGTCGCTCGTCATCCCCGACCATCTGTTCAAACCATCTTCACTAGAGCAACAACCCCATCACCACCACTACCAGTGGCCACATCCCCCGTCAGCCTCTTCTCCTTCATCTTCTAGCAAAGCAAGGAACATCAAGATTGTCACTACTATTGCGAGTATACAGCAACTATCGTTGAACTCTTTGAGTATGAATGGCGTTTCGTTTTAAGGTAATTGATTTCTGTTTGCAAGGTGATCCTTTTGATTAAGCCCCTCTATTACTGTTTTTCCTTTCATTTGAAAAAAAAAAGAAAAAAACAGATGGTGCCAAAGAAATCTACTTCATTTCCTTTCTTAAAAAGAGAAACGTGAGCCCACTCTGCTTTAATTTGTACGTGATGAACGCCATGCTTTGTTCTTTTCTCTCCCTTCCAAAATCATAACCTTGTCTACTAATTTCTCTTTTAACCTATATATGGTTTTGGGAATGCCATAAAAATTATCAGTGGTTTCCATGTGAGGATCTTATCGAGTATGCAGCCCAAATTTGATTTTGTTTGAGGGATGTATATCTTTTGGGCTGTAAAAGAAAAAACATGAGGAAGATAGTGTGGTGTTCTTTCTAAAGCATAAAAAAGAATACTAAGATTTTATCCGCAAACTATTCATTTTGATCTTCTAAAGGCCAAGCATGCATATGCTTCATTAATGTTTGTGGATCAGACCCTATTCCTTTCAAAATGGAAATACAGGCTGTACTTTTTTGCTGAAGCCCGTTCGTTTTTGTGGGCTATAATTTTTGTGGGTATTGAATAAATGGGTTGACATTAGGCTTAGAGTCTTTAACTTTTGTTTGGGCTTAGAAATGAATTGTTTGGATTTGTTTTAGTATAAGATTTGGGTAGGTTTTGAAGCCTAGTACACATGACTGTGCGGAAAGTTTAAGGTTTAAGATTGTGTTTGATAAAAGCTATAATTTATTAAAAAAAAAAAAAAAATTGGGTTCTTAAGGCTTTTTTGGCAAGCATGCCTTTAATATAAGTTTTAAACGTGATTTTCAGCTAAGGGTGCCTTTGAAAAACACACCCTGACCTATTTTTCACAATCTTTATTTTTTTTATATATTTTTTCTAAACACACCTTAGCTAAATTTAAATTAAATTTTAGATTTTTAAGGTATCATTTTGTAATTAGTTTTAGGTCCTTTATACCCTTTTATATTTAATTTTTGAATTGTGAATTTATATGTAAGATTTTTCAAAAACACCACAAAATCAATTTGTTTATTTTTAATATAAAAGATTATGAAATTATACAAAGACGTATTCTTGATATTAAAGGAAAAAAATATAGAAAAATATATTTTATCTCTAGAATGACTATTCTTGATATTAAAGGAAAAAAATATATTTTATCTCTAGAATGACTATTCTTGATATTAAAGGAAAAAAATATAGAAAAATATATTTAATCTCTAGAATGACTAGTCTTGACCTGTAAAGTCATGGTTCACTCTACTAGGATGAACCTGTTTTAACCAATACATAGACCAATGGATTAGAAAAACACAACAGAATCTTAGTAATAATTAGAAATATAACTAATGCAACTTACTCTAAATATGGTGTATTAGGGGTGATATTGTCTTCCCTATACATAACTATTCCCTCTATCAAGACTATTTAGACTAGTTAGGTATTTAATGATCAAAATACTAGGTGATAACTCTAAATCTTTTGAATCATAAAAAGAAAAAAATTGTTGTTTCTACACCAACCAAATCTTGATCCAAAAGGATGATTGTCGTTGCCATGACATGCACAACGTCAGATGGTGGGTAAGGCTTTTGAACTGAGGGGTTTTTAGATATGTTTGAGAAATCATTAAAAAAATAATAATATAAAAGGTTCATGAGTTAACACTTAGTGTTATGGTCACTAAAAAACCTAATAGTCTACAAAAATCTTGGTAAGGGAACTAGTTATGCATGGAGAAGACTTGTCACCTTAAATGCACCATATCTATGGTAAACTGTATTATTTATTTATCTAATATACATTAAAGTATTGTTGTATTTTATAATTGTTGGTTTGTCTAAGGTTTAAGAAAAATCCTCATCGAAAGGTTAAATCCTAGTCATTCTAGAGTGAATACATAAAAATAAGAAAAACAAAACTATTTTTTTATTCAATATTAAAAATACACCTTACATATAAGCTCATAATCTTGTATATTAAAAGAAAAAAAAAATTTGATTTTTTTTTAGATGCAAGTCAAGTTTTTATAACTTTAATAAACTAGCTATTAAATTCAAAATGCATGCAAAAAAGAAAGAAAGAGAGAGACTATTTTTGTGGTTTTTAGTATGCTAAATTATGAAAATATGATTTATTTTTTAGAAACTTGGTTATATACATACAAATAAAAATGCATTTTTTCAAAATAGGGAATTTTTTTATTTTTTTTAAATTAAAAAAGGGTTATTTAATACTCGGTCAATATCTTCCCATATAAGTCTACAATCCTGATATTAAGTAAAAATGTTAAAAAAATGGCGAGGAATCCATAAACTATTTTCAAATGGTCCCTGAATTGTTTTTTGAAAAATATTTGTGGTCTGTTTTGAAAAAAACACAAAATAAAAAAAGAAACATTGCTGAAAAATTAATAGGGTGTGTTTGCCAAACATTCCTTTAATTAAAATTTAAAAGCTTTAAAAAATATTTTAAGATCGTGTTTAGCAAACATACCTGAAAGAAAACAAATACATTTTTCTTTTATAAAGACATGACATGTGAAACATAGTTTTATGTAAAACTAGATTTAGCCTAATCAAGCGTTAGGCTTCCTAGCCTAAAGGCCCAAGTTTATAAACACGTGCTAGAAATAGAAACAAAAGGAACGACAATTCAAAGGAGGTTTTTGTTTGAATTCAACGAAGAATATGAAGAACAATACGGATGAAGAACTCCGAAATGTGGGTTTGATATCAAACAAAACTACATCATATAAAAGCCATTGTTTAATCAAATCTTTGAGGCTGCATCATAAAAACAAACACCCTATCAATCTTTAGTAATCAATTTTATGTAAAAGATAAAGTGAAAGAGTTAAATATCAAAAGCCATTAAATTAGTGTTCTTGTGAAGTAGGATTCGGGATTCAAATTGGGTTTGAGATATGTTATTATGAGTAGCTGTTTGATTGCTGAGTTTAGAAAATATCTTGCCGGAGTTTCAATCTGAATATCGAGGAGAGGAGGGAAAACATCCTTAGGCAATGGCATCTGAGATTCCCAGCAACCACATGCTCTCAAAAAGCAAACTAGCTGCTAGAGAAATCAATACATTGCTTACTTCATGTTAATTGCAACTTTAAGATTTTAAGCTGAGACTGCTGAGTAATTAAGCTATAAAATTTATTTAGTTTGTTTCCTGTACTTCCTATTATATTTTTCTGTAAAGATGCTTATTATAATCTTCTCAAGTTCTTGACATTGATTATCTTTCTGCTTTTTATGACCAGTGGGTGGCAACCAATCTTCGAACAAATGACCCTCCTGGTTTTCCATCTTTAATTTCTCTTGGATATTTCACCTCGAGAGAATTTCTGAAGCGTACCAATTCTATGAAGAAACAAATTTGTGGTAATCTTGAAATATGGTTAATCTTGTTAAAATCAGTGCCTTGCTTTTCTTTGATCGGGTTTCCTTGCGCTGCTGAGGATCTGGTTGCTGAGGAAGGGGGTGGATATAGAATGTATTCCTCTATCTAATAAAAATAAATATAAATTATAATTTTAAAATTTTATTTAATTTAAATTATTGAATTGAGATTATTTTTTGATATGGTATTATAATATTGATGACCAAACAATCATATATTTTCTAATTATTAAATTGTTTAAAGTTTAAAAAAAGTCTTTATCAATAAAGTCATTATCTTATTAGGTTAAATCTTAATTATTATAGCGTAAATAAATAAAAATGAGAAAAATAATAGTTTTTTTATTCAATAATGACAATACATCTAACATAGAAATTTATAATCTCATATATATATATATATATATATATATATTTTAAATTATGCCAAGTTTTCATAGATTTAATAAATTGAATAAACAAATTTGTGGTAATCTTGAAATATGGTTAATCTTGTTAAAATCAGTGCCTTGCTTTAGTTTGATCAGGTTTCCTTATGCTGCTGCTGAGGATCTGGTTGCTGAGGAGGGAGGTAGATGTGAAATGCATGTACTTGAAGATGCTGGCCACTGGATATGCTTCTTCTGCATGCTTTAATATCACTAGCTTTTCTGGGACACATTTAATTGAAATGTTGCCTTTTCATTTTGCCAGTTTACTGAGCCAAGGCCTTAAGTGTTGAATAATTAAACTAAATCCAGAAGGTTCCAGTCAAGGA
Organism: Populus tomentosa; assembly: GCA_018804465.1. Classification (NCBI taxonomy): domain Eukaryota; kingdom Viridiplantae; phylum Streptophyta; class Magnoliopsida; order Malpighiales; family Salicaceae; genus Populus; species Populus tomentosa. The sequence continues at coordinate 9,221,306 of CM031992.1, read as the reverse complement.
AGGCAACCAGCCACCAGCCACCAGCCGCAGCCGCCAGCCGCCTTCACACCGCCGGTCAACAGCCGCCTTCACACCTGGAACAGTAGATTTTCGTATTCTGATTTTGTCTATAAATAGAGTGCCCAACTTGTGTTTATTTGTGTGGAGAGAATTGAGAGGAACACTAGTAAGAGAATAGAGAGAGAGAGGGCGTGTATTGTTAAGCTTTTGTGTTTAATTGTAAGCTTCGGTTTTGTGTAATAAAACAGTGTGTTTTATCCCCTCTGAGTGTTTCAAAGCCACCACCAGTGGTTTCTCCCACCAACAATTGGTATCAGAGCCCCGTTCGTCGGAAAACAGAAGTGTTTTGGGGTATATCCGAATTTTCAAAATTGTCAAAAACAAGTTTTGATAATTCCACAGTGTAGAGCTCATCAAGACTAACTCACTGCCGCAAGAATCAGCCTGATCGGAGGAGGAGGTCGCTCACACGCGCCGCCTGAAGATTCTGCCCAGAAGACCACGCGCAGCCACGCGCGCCAGAGGTTGAAGACGACTGACGTGCACGCGCGCCATATTCAAGCCGCGCCGAGCCGTTCACGCCGAGTCCGAGCCGAGCCGCAAGCCGAGTCCAGCCGAGCCACAAGCCGCGCCGCACTCCGAGCCGAGCCGAGCCGCGTTCCAGTCTGAGCCAAGCCGCGAGAATATTCCACAGAATATTCCCAGAATATTCCCGGTTCAACCCAGTGAACCGCCCGCTGTACAGAATTGGTTTTTGGACCGGTTCACCCATTTTTTGACCCGATTTCAACAAAGTCAGACCGGTTCCCGACTATTTGGACCATTCCGGATCGATCTACAGTGTCCGTTTGGCCAAATTCGGCTCCCAAAGAGGTGATGTAGTCATTCCAAAAGCAAAATGACTACAGAAGGTACACATACACTCATTCCAAAGCTGACCAAAGACAACTATGATAGTTGGTGCATCAGATTGAAAGCATTCCTTGGGTCACAAGAGTGTTTGGATATTGTACAAACTGGTTATGATGAACCAGAGTCCAAAGAAAGAGAAGATGCTTTACAAGAGGCACAAAAGCAAGCCTTGAAAGTCAACAGAAAGAAGGACAACAAAGCCAAGACCATCATCTACCAAGGTCTTGATGAAGATACGTTCGAGATCATAGCTTCCGCTGAAACGTCACATGATATATGGGAGGCTCTCCAACAGAAATACAAAGGTGCTGACAGAATCAAGAAGATTCGTCTTCAATCTTTGCGAGGTGACTTTGAGTTATTGCAAATGAAGTCCTCGGAGTCTATTTCTGATTATCACACAAGGATTATGGTGATAGTAAACCAAATGAGAAGAAATGGAGAAGCCCTCATCGATGCTCGAATTACGGAGAAAATTTTGAGATCCCTAGATCCAAAATTTGATCATGTTGTTGTAGCCATTGAAGAGTCCAAGGAAGTGGACAAGTTGACAGTAGATGAACTTATGAGTTCTTTGCAAGCTCATGAGCAGAAGATTGTAAAGCGAAATGGAGATAAGGCAATTGAGCATGCATTACAAGCAAAGCTGTCCCTCAAAGACAGATATGAGCAAGGGGAGACTTCATCAAGTGGCTACACCACTCAAGGAGGAAGTCAACAATCCAGAGGAGGATTCCAGAGATTCCAAGGAAGAGGTTCTTGGAATACAAGCTTCAGAGGAAGAGGTGGTAGAAGCACCACCAGAGGAGGCCGAGGACATCAAGCATTCACTCCTAGAGGAAGAGGAGGCGGTTACAATAACCGTGACAAGAGGAATATCAAATGTTATAGTTGCAATCAATTTGGGCACTATAGCACTGAATGCAGAAGAAAAGCTCCGTTGGAGATACGTGAGCAAGCCAACTATGTAGAGAAGGATGACAGAGAAGAAACTGCATTTCTTGTCCAACAAGGACTTGATAAGAAAAAGGAGGACATATGGTATCTAGATACTGGAGCCAGCAATCACATGTGCGGCTACCGAGAGTTATTGAGTAATCTAGATGAGACCAAGCAAGGTCTAGTTACTTTTGGAGATACCACAAAGGTTCCATTCAAAGGTAAAGGCAACATCCCAGTCAAGATGAAGAATGACGATTCCAGCTACATCGCCGATGTGTATTATGTCCCAGCCATAAAACAGAACCTACTCAGTTTAGGTCAACTTTTGGAGAGAGGCTATACTTTTTACTCGGAGAATTGTCATCTAGCAATTAGAGACAACAATTGGAGATTAATGGCCTACGTGAAAATGTCCAAGAACAGGATGTTTCCTTTGAACATCCAGTATGATGCAGCAAGGTGTTTGAGCGCCATCACCAACAGTGAAGAATGGCTTTGGCACCTGAGGCTTGGACATCTGAATTTCACGAGTTTGAAGATGCTAGCAAGCAAGAAGATGGTCAAAGGTTTGCCTCACATTGATCATCCAGATGAAGTCTGTGAGAGTTGTGTCCTCAGCAAACATCACAGATCCAGTTTTGCCAAAGAAGTCAACTGGAGAGCAAAGAGGCCACTAGAGTTAGTACACACAGATGTGTGTGGCCCAATCACGCCTATGTCGACTGGACAAAATAGGTACTTCCTCACTTTTACTGATGATTTTAGTAGAAAGACGTGGATATACTTTCTGAAGAGGAAGTCAGAAGTATTCAATTGTTTTAAAGATTTTAAAGCAATTGTGGAGAAGAAAACTGGTTATACGATCAGAACAGTGAGATCTGATCAAGGAGGAGAATATACAGCCAATGATTTTGAAGCCTTCTGTACACAACAAGGCATCAGACATCAGACGACACCAGCCTATACACCACAGCTGAATGGTGTAGCAGAAAGGAAGAATCGCACGATTCTTGACATGGCTAGAAGTTTGCTCAAAGCAAAGAAGCTGCCCAAGCAATACTGGGCTGAAGCTGTATCATGTGCAGTGTATCTGTTGAATCGCTGCCCGACCAGAAGTTTGCAAGGAGTTACTCCAGAAGAAGCATGGAGTGGTCACAAACCAAGTGTTACTCATCTACGAGTCTTTGGTTGTGTGGCATATGCAAAGATCCCAGATGCAAGAAGGAGAAAGCTCGATGATAAGAGCGAGAAATGCATCTTTGTGGGATATGGTGAAAGAAGGATGGGATACAGACTGTATAATCCCATCACGAAGAAGGTGATTACGAGTAGAGATGTTATCTTTGAAGAAGATAAATCTTGGCAATGGAATGGTGATGACCAAGAAGCAATCAAATGGATCAATCTTGATTTGATCCTTGAAGGTGAAGAAGTACCAACAGTACTTGTCGAAGAACCAATTGTACCTGCAGAAGAACTTATTGTGCCAGCAGCTGAACCACAAAGTCCAGTGTTTATACCAGCAGCTGAACCACAAAGTCCGGCACACAGTTTCCCTGTATTCAACAGGAGGAACACACCAGGAGCATCATCATCAACACCACCATCAGCATCCTCGTCAGAAGGACCAAGAAGGATGCGGAATCTTGAAGAGTTGTACGATACCACTCAGGTTATGGAAGATACAACTCTGTTTTGTTTCTTTGCAGATAGTGACCCACTAAGCTTCGATGAAGCTATCACAGACGAGAAGTGGATAGAAGCAATGGATGAAGAAATACATGCCATTGAGAAGAATGATACCTGGAAGCTGACTTATCTACCAGAAAACAAGAAAGCAATAGGTGTCAAATGGGTCTACAAGACAAAGAAGAACGCCAAAGGAGAAGTGCAAAGATACAAAGCCAGATTAGTGGCTAAAGGCTACAAACAGAGAGAAGGCATTGACTATGGAGAAGTATTTGCTCCAGTAGCCCGGCTAGAAACAATCAGACTGATGATCTCACTAGCTGCACAACATAGATGGAAGATCTATCAACTCGATGTGAAGTCAGCATTTCTGAATGGCTTCCTAGAAGAAGAGATTTATGTTGAACAACCACTTGGATACATTGATGCTGAAAATGAAGGCAAAGTATACAAGTTGAAGAAGGCTCTCTATGGTTTGAAGCAAGCTCCGCGTGCTTGGAATACCAGAATTGACAGGTATTTTCAAGATAATGGATTTGAGAAATGTCCATATGAACACGCCATATATGTGAAGAAAGGAGCAGATGGCAGCATCTTATTTGCGTGCCTATATGTTGATGACTTGATATTCACTGGCAACAACCCTACCATGTTTGAAGACTTCAAACGAAGCATGGTACATGAGTTTGAAATGACTGACATTGGTCTAATGTCACATTTTCTTGGCTTAGAAGTAACGCAGAAGGAAGAAGGGATTTTTGTATCCCAAAGCGGTTATGCCAAAGATATTCTTGAAAGGTTCAAGATGGAAAGCTGCAATCCGGTATCAACTCCAGTTGAGAATGGAGTAGAATTAAGGAAGAGTAAGGTTGGAAATGTTGATCCAACTTACTTCAAAAGCTTAGTAGGAAGCTTAAGGTACTTAACATGTACCAGACCGGATATACTCTACGGAGTCGGACTCGTCAGCAGATACATGGAGACACCAGACCAGTCTCACTTGAATGCAGCCAAGAGAATTCTTCGCTACATCAAAGGCACAATGAATGAAGGTATGTTTTATACCTCAAGTAAGGACTTTAATCTTGTAGGCTACTCGGACAGTGATTGGGGTAGAGATTTGGATGAAAGGAAAAGCACAACAGGGTTTGTCTTTTTCATGGGAGACACATCTTTCACATGGTCATCCAAGAAGCAATCGATTGTAACATTATCAAGCTGTGAAGCTGAGTATGTTGCTGCCAACTCAGCCGTATGCCATTCAATATGGTTAAGGAATATGCTGAAGTTTTTGGGATTTCCTCAAGAAAATCCTACGGAGATTTACATTGACAATCGATCAGCAATCGCATTGGCAAAGAATCCAGTGTATCATGAGAGGAGCAAACACATTGATACACGTCATCACTTTATCCGGGAACATGTGAAGAATGAAGAAGTCCAACTGATATCTTGCAACACAAATGATCAAGTTGCTGACATCTTCACAAAGCCATTGAAGGGAGAAACATTCATCCGATTAAAGTTCATGCTTGGCATGACATCCCTCGATTGAGTTTAAAGAGGAGATTTGTTGAATAATTAAACTAAATCCAGAAGGTTCCAGTCAAGGAAGGCAACCAGCCACCAGCCACCAGCCGCAGCCGCCAGCCGCCTTCACACCGCCGGTCAACAGCCGCCTTCACACCTGGAACAATAGATTTTCGTATTCTGATTTTGTCTATAAATAGAGTGCCCAGCTTGTGTTTATTTGTGTGGAGAGAATTGAGAGGAACACTAGTAAGAGAATAGAGAGAGAGAGGGCGTGTATTGTTAAGCTTTTGTGTTTAATTGTAAGCTTCGGTTTTGTGTAATAAAACAGTGTGTTTTATCCCCTCTGAGTGTTTCAAAGCCACCACCAGTGGTTTCTCCCACCAACATTAAGCTGTCCAAACTGAATACGTTGCCCTTGTGTCATTTTTTTTTTTCAATGTTGTCTGAAACTAGTCTTGTGTTCATATTTAGGCAGGTTTGTGTTGGTTGCTAGAAAACTTCCAGAGTTTTTTTAGTGTTAATGCCATGGCAAACATATCCTGGCTTGAGGAGGGTTGCATTTCAAATGCTTTATCGTTAATTCCACTCCAGAGCAGATATTGGACAGAAGTTACATGGAAGTATTTCTAGTCACTTATTCCGTCTATCCTGATATTATTCTAAATATTTGTACCATAGTAGTGTCTTTAGACGCGCCACAAATTTTGTAAGCAGAGATTGCATGTAATATCATGGTAAGTTTTGAGTGTCGCTGAAATGAGGCAAAGGTAAATATCCTACGCAGGGTAGAGCTTCTTATTATTGCCAGAAGCCAGAATTTATCTAACCTATGGTCACCAGTGTGTTCCAACGCCACCCTCAATTTCTGTGTGAAATCTGGGCCTCTGTAGGTCCTGAGATAGTGACAAATTAATATTTTTAAGAGCTCACTTACATGAATAAATTAATATTTGTGATTCTTATTGTGCTAATCTGGAATTTACTGTAAACATATGATATTTTGTCTTGCTCCTACCTGGCCTACGTATCTTTTGGCTCTAACCCAAGATTGATATCTACATGGAAACCCGTAATTCAAAAGTTCAGAAGCAAGCTTTCAACATGGAAGGGGAGATTACTTAGCATGGAAGGATATGTTTACTGAAGAATGTCTTAAATTCATTACCTCTCTATTTTATGTCAACCTTTCTGAGTTTGCAAGTTGTTGACCTCAATCCAGAGGCGTTATTTATGGTCAAGAGCCTCAAAGCATAGAAGAATTTGCAAGGTGCAATGACAAATTGTGATGCGAGACAAATGCAAGGGAGGACTTGGGGTTGGCTCTCCACTGGCGAAAAACAAGGCCACGCTATTCAAATGGGTGTGGCGTTTAGGTATGCCTGATACTTATCTTTGGAAATAATATATTTGTAAAAAACATACACCAACTTTTACAAATAGCCTGCCAACATTTGCTCAAAGACTCTCGGGAGTGTTGTGTGGTATAATGTCTCTTTTCCAACCTGTTGATCCTTCTTTCGATACTATTAGAAGCAGCATTCAGCATGTTGTTGGAAATGGCTCATCTATCCGTTTCTGGACTGATGTGTGGGTCGGATTAGTTACTCTTCAAAATGTCTTTCCAAGATTGTTTCTTGTCTCCAGTTCTTGGGATGCAACAGTGGCAGATTCAGGGTGGCAGATTCAAGGAATTTGGGTCTGGTCCTTAAAATGGTAAAAAGAACTTATGGTCTATGAGTCAGAAGATGCAGCCTCTCTTAATTTTCTCCTAGCTTCATCTGTTGTGAGTAATAGTGGTCGTGACAAGAAAATTTGGACAGCCACCAGTGATGGAAGCTTTTCGGTGAAGACTTGTTGTGCTTTGATCGATCAAACTATAAATGGAGGGAATCTTCAATAGATGTTTAGTTGAAGAATTGCCACCCAAAAATCCAATGTTTTATTTGGCTAGCTATTCAAAACAGATCACCACAAAAAGTTTCTTTCTTCATTGTCACCTAGTGTTGGAGGCTCAAGCAACTTGCAACCTTTCTAATACAGAGATTGAGAACACTTGTCACCTTTTCATTCATTGTAATTTTATTTGAAATATTTAAATAATAATTTTATTTTGGTGGGGAACTAGTGGATATTTTCTTAGATGTTTGGATGATATATTATATTAATGGTTTACATTGGTTACTTGAAATTTTTAAAATAAAAAATTTAAAAGCTTTTATATTTTTACATAACTTGAAATATATAGCTAGTTTAGAATAATATTATCTTTCAAGAAAGTACTACAAATTTTGGATCCTGCTTTAGCTTGATTCATCATCATCTCTTTTATTGGTTGAAATCTTATAACCACCAATTCATATATTTGGAATATGATTTTCTAATCAATATAAATGATATTAAGTTTTGGACAAACAAACATAAAATGTGTTGTTGTTTTGATTTGTTTTGTTTGTTTTATGTTTTCTTATCTCAATGTAAGTTTTTTCTTTTTTATTTTTATGACTATTGCTTAAATAGCCATTTTTTAATAAAATCAAAGATTATCAAAAAAGAAAGAAAGAAAGAAGCATGGCTGTGTTTATTGTGCTTGAAGGCCCCTGTCCACCTTGTTTTAAACCACAAAGTTAATTTCCTAATGGAAACACACTGCACGAAACGCACGCGATGATGGATATATAGTTGCATAAAACATGAACACAATACATCTATGATATCACACTCAATTGTTTTTTAATCCTGAACAATGCAGTATTCAAGCATCGTACTAGAACCCTAAGCCCCTCTAACATGATCTTACGATACCTACTTGAATGACCCACAAAGATGCAAAACTAGCTCCCCATTTACAAAGCTCAGCATTGGGGTCTGCCTTCAACCATACATAGCCGCAAATACAACTACAAGCACAAGAACAAAACTGGTTGACATCCCATGATCTTCTAAGTCACAGTCAATGCTGGAGCAGCAGACAAGTGAAAGCAAGATTCATGTGCTTGTCTGGATGAGGGAAGAGAAGATATCTTGCTTGAGGGTTCTTCAACAGACCGTCTTCCAGAAGTATTTGACCATTTCATTTGCATGAAGCTTCTCTTTCTCCATGGACCCATGTGGATTTTCTTCTCTTTCATTGATCTCTTGGCTGCGTCACATAGAATGCCAACAATGGCGTTGAGGTATTCAGCTTTTCCGATGTAGTATTCTGGCAACTTGGCCACAAGATTGCGGTACTCATCACATGCTTTAGCCATCTCAAACTGGTCTCGGAATTCCAACTCAATCAGATATGGAATTTTTTTCTTGCTTCCGACTGTGCTTGCAATCATTTCTACGTACTCGTGCTTCCCTGGAAATTTAGGGCATGGATAAAAGTCATGTTAAACGCAAAGAGAGAGAGAAAGGGTATCTTAAGAAACAGGATAACTCTTTTATACAAGAAGAAAAGAACAGATCTTTTCATGACTATATTTTCTATTTAAATGTGAATTTTCATGTCTAGTATAAACGATGCTTGTGTAATAATCTTTTGTTAAAAAAATTGTTCTTAGTTGTCTAGTATAAACCTTGTTGTCCCTCCTAAAAAAAAGTTAATTTTAAATTTAATAAATCCATCTAATTAAGCAGAGAAGTATAGAATGATGATCACCTCCTGGATACTTTTTGGTGTTTTTCCACTTTGAGGTGCAAAGAGCTGCAACAAATCCCTTTTGGGTGAGCAAATTGACAACCCTCTGCCTTAAACAGCTAGTGCACCCTTTACTGGGCTTCAGGCAGCTGCAAAAATCAGCCTCCTTCGCTACCCCTGTGATTCTATAGACCTCCTGCCTTAACTTTGAACCTGTTTTGCTACAGCGGTTCAAGACTTCCTGCAAAAAAAATTATCGGTTTCGCTAAATCTCACAATTACAAGTTCCCAGTGTTATATACATGTGTAATGATGCAATTACCTGTTACATTGTTAAGAGTTTTCACGAGGTAATGAGCTCGTGAGTTGGCTAAAATTACTCCCTATATTTTTATTTATTTATTTATTTTTATAGAAGTGATCGATTCAGTACGTCATATTAATAAGAATTTTTATTTTTTTTATCGCCCGTCTTACCCCACTATCGAAATGAAGTAAAATATAGTCCAATCGAAGCTCTAAAGTTGATAAATTTGTCTTCTTCCTCCAAGATTTTATGGTGGACATCGCTCTCATACCCACCCAATTTGCACACGATTCATTGTTAACAACTCGAGGTTTGCGACGGTACATGTGGCGCCATTATTACCAGTTACGATTAAGGTTGTCTGTAACGAAAATGATGCCAAAATTGAGCAAATTTCCAAATCATTGACAACCATACAAATATCTAACACATTTATTTTGATGTTTATATTTTCTGCCCCCCAAAAAATCTTATATTCTCTGGACAAAAGGACCTGATTTGTCTAAAAATCTAAATCAATATGGTGGTAGTAGTTTCCAGGGAGTCCCCTGGTGTTGCTTGTCCATTCAATGAGTGGATTCAGTGCTGAAAAATCTCAAAATCATATCTCTACAGAAAGAGAAAAAAATAACTATTGATTGGTCACTTTAATTCACAAATCTTTTTTGCGTTGAAGAGTACCCCAATTCAGATAGCATCTTAGAAAAACAAGTAAAATTTATTTTTTAAAATGTGTTTTAGTTGGTGATATATTAAAATAATATTTTTTTATTTTTATAAATTTATTTTTAACATTAACATATTAAAACGATCCAAAAATATTAAAAATTAATTTAAAAAAATTATTATTTTAAAAGCATTGCTCCATTGCAAAAATAAATACTACCAATATGGAGGAAAAAAAAATCTCAAAACAAGCTTCCACTACTATATATCCTATGTTGCCAGGGGTGGAACTAAAAGTTTTTATCTGAGGGTGCCATCATGTAAAAATTATAAGGTTAGAGAGTATATATTTTATTTTAAAATGTGCTGAATGTATAATTATTATGAAAAATATAAAAAAAAATACTAAAATTAAGATATTTTAAAACGTTGGGGGTGCCAAGCTCCCCAAAACATAATGGATGTTGCATTACACAGACAAATATATATTTCGTATTGCAATCCAAGTAGGTATTGCGTGATTTCAATTTTGTCTCAAATCCATAGTCTGAAGATAACACAAAATGCAAAAAACTTAACACTTAATTATTGGTTAAAGGCTAGGATGAGAGATTTTGCAGAACTAACTATCATATTATAAAGAGATTAATTGTGAAATTCTATTAATATTCATTAATTTCCTGTTTTTTTTTTTTTGTAAATTATTGTAATTAAAATTAAATACCTGGAGCAAGGCCTCTTGGGATTCCCAAAATATAGCCCTTTCCATGGGGTCATGGAAGCCGTCATCAGGCTCGTAGTCATCTTCGTCCTCGAAAGAGCGATCAGACTCCTCAGCAAAATCTTCAGGAAAGAACACAGAAACATTCTCTTCAAGGCTGTCCAGACGTTCATGACCATAGCCGAGACCAATCTCCTCCGCATGTTTATCACCCATCTCCTGGCTATGTCAGAGAATTATTAAAGGAGAGAGAAGAAGACAAGGGAGAGAAGATTGAGCTCTTGCAAGAATAGTGCCCTTGACGAGAAGAGTACTTATAGGGGGTTCCCACGTCAGCTAGAATTATCTTGCATTCTGTAATTTAATTTTGAAGGATTCTCAAGGATAAAAGTTTATTTTTGATATTATTAGAAAGAAGTCAACATATATCTGCCAATTTTGTTTTAAGTATATATTTTCTAGAATCTTTCTTTTTTGTGGATCCTAAATGGTATAGGTTAAATCCCATCTCGTGAGTGAGCCTAATAAATTGCAATAAATTTTATAAATTATTTTGATTACCAATTTAAATATTTAAATTACAAAAAAAAAACTATTTTCATGATCACTCAAATTGCCCTGATTTAATTATTTTGAATTATTTGTTTAATAATTCAAGAATCTCTGGTGATGCCAACTTGTTTGGTTGGTTTGGATGATATATAAAAAAGCATTTTATGTATTAGATTGCGATATTTATTCATATACATTAATTAGGTTGCTAAATGAACTCAACTATTTCTCAACTTTTTAGGTAGAATAAATTAATTAATTGCTGGTTGTAACATATTTTATAAATATACAAGGCTCTTTTCTAAAATTATTAAAAAAAAAACTATATGAAAAAAATAAACAATAATAAAGTCAAGTTCAATTAAAAAAAAAAAAACACTCTACCAAACCTATAAATCAGGACAATTTAGGTAATTGTAAACCACTTGAATTCTATAAAAAAAATAAAAAAAATAAATTATAAAACTCAATTTTTAATGATCTCGATATTAAAAAGAAAAAATAGACAAAAACAAATTAAAAAAAAAATAATAACAAAGATTAAAAAAAAGCAATATATTATTAATTACTATTGTAATTTATAATGTAATGGGTGTGGATAAATAATAGTTTTTAAAAAATAATGAAAAAAGCAATATAATATGGATTATTATTATAATATTTGACGATATGATGGGTGTGGGTGAATAATAGTTTTTCTATATCCTATAGCGTTTCTATTAATTTGATTGTACATTGTTAGTAACTAATTTTAATAGCCAATATTTTAAATCCTTGATTTAAGTTGCATAAAAAAGAGATAAAACTTAAATAATATCTATAAAATTATAATTATATTATCAATCAAGCCTTAGACAATGAAATTCAAAATAAAAGGTAAAATTAAAAATTATTCCATCTCTTTTTCCAAAAATATTTGATTTCAAAATCAATTTTATTTATTAAATTAATTGACTCCTAACATTTTATCTCAAATCTTTCCTTTAATTAAAAACTATTGTCTCATAAAATAAAAGATATTTTCAAACTATATGATAAAAGAGTTTAGGTGCATTCATCAAACAAGTTTCGTACATTGAACACTAATTTTTTTTTAATCATCTATTCATATTAAATTTGTGCATTCACAAAAAAAAGAAAAATTAATCTAGAAAGTGATTATAAATATCCTGGTTGGATAAAATATTACTTTTTATTTTTTTATTGGATCTCTATATTTGTTTGGAGTTCCGGTTAAACTTGCTTTTCATAAAAATTTTAATTTTTCTTGCTTGAAATTAAATTTTTTAATTGTTTTAATATGTTGATATCAAAAATAAATTTTAAAAAATAAAAAAAAATATTATTTTAATATATTTTTAAATAAAAAACACTTTAAAAAAATAATATTTACTAAAATTTTAAAGAACACATATTCATCACTCGTAAATAAAAAAATCCTCACCTTTTTTTAAAAAAGAAAATGACTTTGGAGGGGAACTACCCAATAATTGCCTGAATTTTCTATAACCTGTCCGCACAGGCACACAAACTTATTTACCAATCTTGTATCTAAAATAATAAATTAAGTAAGAAAAAACAAATGAAAAATGATTGGACTTATAATATAATTTACCAGCGTGTTTGGCAGTGTGGTAGCGATTGCTTTTCAAATAGCTTTTCGTGCCGAAATACATGCAAATGATGTTTTTTTTTTATTTTTTAAAAATCATTTTTTATATCAGCACATCAAAACGATCCAAGAAATATAAACCGCACTCAATTTTAGCTAAAAAAAAAAATTCAAAATTTGATGAAACGCAGGTACAAACACAATGCCAAACATAGAATTGTGAAATGACCTAATTGGCACGTGTCTAAGCTATTTTATCCTTTGATTATGCATTTCCATGTCTTAATTGGAATCTCATAAGTTGGACATAAAATTAAAGGAAGGTCTTTTTTTTTTCTTTTTTTAAGTAAAAATTAAATCAACTTGTAATCGTGATAGGGTTTGAAATTAAATAGATCACTGGATAAACTTAATTAACCTTGGTGGATAATCAACTTGTTTATTTGTCAAGGGATCCATGATGACAATTGATAAGGCAGAGATGGATAATTGAAGGGAAGATTGCAAGGCTTAACAATGGATAATTTTGAAAAAAAAAAAAAAAAAAAAGTTATGCTGATAAATGAGTACTCTTTCTCCATATATGATATTCATGCAGGAATTTAATGCTTGAGAAATGATTATGAGCTTACGAGAAACCAAGCTATTAGCCTAAAATTCTATCAGATTGCCTACGAATTGTAACCATCCAAGTTGTAGGTGTTCTGAAACTTGAAAAAGACGTTGTGAGAGAGCTGTTTGCAACTTTATCTGATTTATAAACAGTTTTAAATATTGTGGTAGAATTTGTCGTTGTTATTTAAAAAAATTTATTTTATAGAAATTATTTTTAATTGAGATTAATTTAATATTTATATATGTTTGGTTAAAACTGTAATTTAAATTAAAATAAAACAAAAAAATAATTTAATATGTTTGATTAAAAATGCTTTTCAAATTGATATTATAAATAATTAAAAAGATATATATTAATATTAATAATTTTTTATTTAAATATTATATATTGAACAACTGTTATTATATCATGAAATAAATAAAATTTTATATAATTGTTTTTTATTATTTCATTAAATTATCTATAATTTTATTATGTACAAAATTTATCCGATAAAAACTATATTTTCTATGATTTTCTAACCGTCTAACAACATCAAGTTTTCCATAACTTGAGATTTTTTCTAATTTTTATTTTATATGACCGCGTTACATGAAAAATTATCTAATTGTTGCTATAATATATGGTATAAATTAGTAACGTAAACCGATAACAGCAGGAGAGGCGGGGAAAAGGGAATAAAAAAGTAAAAAAATGAAAACAGAGGAGAGGTGGGGAAAGGGAATAAAAAAGTAAAAAATTGAAAAGAGGAGAGGTGGTGAAAGGGAATAAAAAAATAAATAAAAACAAAGTTAGCTAAAATTCTCTTTCAGTATTTGACTCCTTATACACTAATTAAAACTTAAATTAGCATATTTTAATTATGTTATATTTTATAAACATGAAATTTAATAAATATCTTGATTAAAAAATATGATATATTTAAACATCACGCTTTTAAAATACAATAATTTTAAATATTATATTTTAAAAACATTTTTTAAACACATTAACTTAAAATATCTGTTTTGAAAGTGCAAAATCAATTATAATGGAAGATATTTTTTTTATACCATCAGTGAGAGCTAGCCGGAACCTGCAAAAAAAAAAAAAAAAAAAAAAAACTCAGCATAAATATTCGATTTTATTTTTCTTCCCTGCCTCTATTATTTTTAGATGGGTTCAATCAATAGCTTAGGGGGTTGTGACCAAGAGGAGCAACTAGTGAAAAGGAGGAGGCCGGCGTGCAGGAGCTGTTGAAGGAGATTCTATCACGACCTGGCCGGATTGGGTTTGGTTGAAGGTGGAGCTGGTTCTGCTATTAGATACGTGGTGGCTGTTGTTGCTGACCACGGTGAAGAGGGGAGGAGTTGATGGTTGTCGGCTAGAGGATGGGAGCTTTTTTTGTTGTTGGCGGTGAGATGAAAGTTGCTCTATTTTTCATGAACTCTGGAATTCTTTCACTATTCTGGAGATTCAAGACTTGTTTACCAAGTGAAGCTAGCTTATTAATGTCCTACACTTTTATATGATTTCTATCTATTTTAATTTTTAATTTTATGCTAATTATTTATCTTGAATATTTTTATTTTATATAGTTTTTTTATATATAAAAAAATAAATTCATAAAATCATAAGCTTTGAAGTTAAAATTCAGAATTTAATCATTGAATTATAGCTAAACCTTTTTCCGAGACTCATGGTATTAAAGGAACCCATTTAAAAGTGGAATTTTGTATTCTAAGGATAAAGAGATTTTCTTATTAAAAATTTCTTAGGCAAATCTTAGTAAATTATAGATATTCAAATTAAGCGATCTTAGTGTCACAATAAAGATAAGATGAAGATATACAACTTTTATATTTGACTTTCTCAAAATAAATTTATATAAAGAAAATAGGATTAAAAATAAGAGGTTTGAATTTGTCTATTCCAAAAAGAAAATCATGAATCAAAAAAAAATTTGGATCAAAGAAAAATATAAGATCAAGGAAGAGATCATGACCAGAGCTGGTAAAAAAAGGTTTTTTTATTATTAAAAAGAGGGGAGAGAGATAGAAGGAGAGAACTAGAAGAAACCAAGCGCTATAATGGAGTGCTTTTTCAACCAATTACAAGAAAAAAATTTTATTTTTATTTTTCTACTTAATTTTTCCTTGATATACTTCAGTCAAAACATGGTTTATTTTAGATTCATTATGAACTAAATTTTTTTTTCTATTTTAGGTTTGAATTTTTTAATGTTGAGTTTTTATCCTTGATCTTATTGCTTACAATTTTTTGGCTAATTATTATTCAATATATTGAATGATAATGAGACTAAGAACTAATTTATGATTAAAAGCTTTCAGGATTAAACAACATTAATTAAGTGAAAGATAAAGATACTATACCACGATTTGTGTTATTTTATATTAAAAAAAATTTAAAAGCGTAATGAATCTTCAATTAATTTAATTTAGATACAAATTGAATTATTAGGTAGAGTTATTTCTAATGTTGTTCGAGAGAAAATACTGAACAATTAAGAGATCTTTTAATCAATAACATGAAGATTTGAAATTTTATAACAAGTTATAATAAATTGTGTGAAATTAACTAGGTAAAATCAAAAGCTCTATATTTATTTTTATTATCTTTACAACCTTAAGTTTTATTCTCTATACTTTTAATTTGCTTCTTCCAAACACTTTTGTTTGATTTAAGTGGTCAATCCTATAAAATATTGATTTTATTTCTAAACAATACTTAATTTAGTAAATTTCAATACTCAATATCATAATTAGTCCTTGTGGGTTTGATACTTTTTTATTCACAAAAACTTTAAAACTAGTTACAATTTTGTTCACTTGCAAAGATTTATCATATTAAGTTTTTGATGCCATTACCTATGATTAATTTTTTGTTATTGATATTAATACTAGCTAAATTGTTCTAATTATATTAAATTTTTTTATAATTAAATCCCTATGTTATTACTTTTTAATCATGGCAAGTTTTTTTAGGTAGCTTTTTTTATATAATGATAGCAATGTAACAAACAATTACAATTGCCTCCACGGCATGACTACTCATGTCCATTTTTTTATACAATGACAAATAACAATTGCCTCCACGGCATGACTACAAAAAAAAAATATTAGGAATTTATTTTTAAAATGCAGATAATCTTATTTAATGGAGCTCAAAAAAACTTTATTTTTCAAAAACATGCAATGGAGCTAAAAAATTGTATTTTTAAAATGATGATAATATTATTTAGAAGTAGATTGGATCACCACAAGTTCTTGATAAAATTAGAAATTTTATATGGAAAGCAATGCACAATTTAAAATATCATGCTTGTCTTATCTAAACTATCTGTATTAGAAATTAAAGAATCCAAAAACACAAAATTCATGAAAAGAATAAAAAAAGAAATAGAAAACCTTAAATTCTGAAAATTAA
This sequence comes from Populus tomentosa, assembly GCA_018804465.1. Taxonomy (NCBI): domain Eukaryota; kingdom Viridiplantae; phylum Streptophyta; class Magnoliopsida; order Malpighiales; family Salicaceae; genus Populus; species Populus tomentosa. The sequence goes on along the minus strand of CM031992.1, from coordinate 9,204,708 downwards.
TATATATAAAACATTACTCAAGCTAACAAAAAAAATATTTTCTAAGGCTATTTTAAAGGTCTTTTTGACCTCGTATGATTATAGCGAGCTAAATTATTATAAAATTAAGTGTTTAAAATTTTTTAGAAACATTTGAGCTGGATTCAATAAGTAAATTAAAAGTTATATATGTTTTTATTATATAAACTACTTAGCAAGATCATATCTTTTCTTCTTGAACTTGAATTTGTTCATCAAGTTCCAAAATATACTTGTTTGATTTTTCTAGTGGTTCAATTATAACAGATCCCTATCCGACTTCCTAGTTGTGGTGTTTTGTCTTCTCTTCACTGCTTATTCTTAAGCTAGGCTTCCACTTCACTCTGAGTCGAACCTGAATATTCTTCCAATGTAAAAAAAAAATGTGCAACTATTGTTAATATATTTTCTATTTTCAAGTAAAATAATTTTTAAAATAATTAAATATGGTATTAACGACGAAACAAGTCCATCAATTTATTTCAGAGAGTTGAAAAGGAATTACATAAAATATCATTGCTACTATTAACTCATTAACAGAATAAGTCTGTCAGAATATTATAAAGAGTTGGAAAAAAATTACTATAAATACCTTTACAACTATTAACTCATCGATGAAATTGCTAATAGTATTATGTCGGGACATGTAATTTTACCGATGAAATTATATATGATTCAACTATCAATGATATGTTAAATTTTACCGAGGAAATTACTAATGGACTCATATTTTTTGTCTGTAAAGCTATCAATAAATTTATTAATGAGTGATTTACTGTTATATCAGAAACTACAAACAAATATTTTTTAAAAGAACTATTACATGTGAGCTTGTCACTAAAAGATTTACTCTTGTGAATATAAATATAGTCGGTAAAACCTCTCTTATATGAGCTCTTTTTTTCCTTCTTTTCAATCCCATTTTCTAAAATTAAGTAATTAGTCAAAATATATTGCTCAGTCAATAATCTTGTGTATAAATATATTGCTTCCTAACCTGTGAATCTGACGTTATAAATGAATAACATGACGTATCCTATAGAACCCCCAAAGCCATGAATCGGGTCTATAAATAGCCATGCAATTGTACTGCACAGCCACAACCCACGAAGAAAGCCATTCTCTGAAACAACATCAATATGGCTCCTAAACTCTCCTGTCTTTTGCTAGCTTTCCTCACCTTCTTTTCTATCCAGTCCTTCATAGGTCTGGCGAGGATTTTGAAATCCGAGCATCAGCAATATTCTTTTAGCTCCCTTCAAAAGCTGGAGGGAGTTCGAAAGGGCCAAACTGTGGAAGGACTTGTTGAGCTCAAACAATACCTCAAAAGGTTTGGATACTATCCAAGTGATGTCAATCTCATGACCAGCGAGTTTGATGATCTCTTGGAGTCTGCACTCAAAACATACCAGAACTATTTTCATCTGAATGTTACTGGTATCCTCGACGATAGTACCATCAAACAAATGATGATTCCACGATGTCGAATGCCTGATATCACACCCAACAACACTAAATCAAAACACACCAAGTTCCACATGGTGATGCATTATAAGTTCTTCGATGGGATGCCAAAATGGCCACCTTCCAAGTATCATCTGACCTACACATTTGGCTCGGATGGTGTCCAAGTTGTTGATATGGACACCTTGAGGTCTGCCTGCTCAGATTCAGATGCTTTCAAAAAGTGGTCAGATGTTTCTCAATTAACTTTCCAGGAGGCCTCTGATGGTGCATCAGCAAATATTGTTATTACATTCTACAGAGGTGATCATGGGGATGGTTATCCTTTTGATGGACCTGGGAAAACACTAGCCCATGCTTTTAGACCAGAAGATGGCCGTCTCCATTTCGATGCAGAAGAGAAGTGGAGTGCTAACCCCGCAATGGACCAATTTGACCTGGAATCCGTGGCTGTTCATGAAATAGGACATCTACTTGGGCTTGATCACAGTAGTGATTCCAATGCCGTTATGCATTCAGGGATTCCACCTGGAACTAAGAAAAGGGATCTCGCCCAGGATGATATTGATGGCATACATGCTCTCTACGGTAATTAATTAATCGCCTAAACTAAACATATAGGTTATAAATTACAAAGCAATTACTAGAAATAATCGAAAGCAAAGATGACAGCCTAAGTCATCTTATTGGAAGAACGTTGTGCATAGCTTCGGGGTTCATAAAGCACCTGTAGCGTTGTGGAGTATGATTTTAGATTTTCACTGGAAAATCCTGGGTTCAAATCCTAATAAGAATTTACCCTACTTATATATATTGTGTAATATTTAATTAAAATATATGAACTTGGGAATGGTTAAGAAATACTTTCAAGTAATTGCCTGCTCTCTCCGATATTTTTTATTTTTGTTAATTACATTTTCGTGTAGATAAGAAAGTGTTGTATGTTTTCCTCCACAGAAGAAGGGATCATTAACGACTCTAGTCAATATGTCATTTTTCAACATTCAATGGCGAAGAAAGAGTCTTATTGGATGGATTTTTGATAACCATACAAGCATACGCGGTTTCAATATATACAATTGGATATATGCATGTAAAAGTCCTTAGCCCGTTTATTTGCCGAAAAATAATTTTTTTTTGGAAAGTGAATTTTAAAAAAGTAAATTATTTTTCGATGTTTGGTAGTGTAATAGAAAATAAGTTAGAAAATAATTTTCAGTATTAGGTTATGTCATGGAAAATGAGCTAGAAAATAACTTATTAATGTTTTATTTTTCTCAAGTTTATTAAAATAATGAGGAACAAATCTTACAAATTAAAAAATTGAATGAGAATGAAATTGAAAAAAAAATATAATTTCATAAATTATCTCAAATAAAATAAATAATAATCAAAATAATAGAGATCAATTCTAAAAAATAAAAAAAATGAAAGATGAAGAAATTAAAATAATAATAATTAACATCTCATAAATTATTTCAAATAAAATAGGTAACAATCAAAAGAATGAATATCAAATTTGATAGATAAAAAATTTTAATAAAAAAATGATAAAAGAAATGCAAATAACAATTTTTCACAACTAATTCCGAAAAGTTTTTTCAGCCTAAATTTTCCAGGAAAACACTTTCCTGAAAACCAAGCCAAATTTTTCTTTGACTGGAAAGTGTTTTCCGTTGATCAACTTTTCTATTGATAAACAAACATAGAAAAGTTTAGAAAATAGTTTCTCAGAAATCACTTTCCGGGAAACAAACATAGCCTAAATTCCTATACTCTTGTCTTTTAAAGATATGGAAAGAAACATGTTGAATTTCTATTGATTAAAAATTTACAAAAATCATAAAAAATTATTCTTTATTTATGCTAGTTTTGTAATGTTTCTTAACAATTTCATTTTTTATTCATGGTGGATTTTTATTTTTGAACTTTGAATTTTTCTTTCTATTTATTTTAAATTATTTTTAAAATTAAAAAAAAACTTGGGAAAAAATAAATTTATTTTCAAAATACATATAATCTTATTTAAAAATAGATTTGGTCCTCACAAGTTCTTGATAGGATTGGGAATTTTATGTAGAGAGCGATGCATAATTCCTTGTGTGCAGGAAGCCCGTCCTATCTAAAACATCATATTCATCTTATTTAAACTATCTGAATTAGGAATTAAAGAATCCAAAAACATAAAATTCATGAAAAGAGATGTCGCGGGCCGCCCCCGTGGGGCAATGAAAGACAATGGTGTTTGCTTTCTAAGTGTGTTGAAAGGAAAGAGGTTTTGGGTATAAACATAAAGTTATGATTATAAAATTCAGGAGTTGTCACATACTATTATGGATACTAAAAAACCTATAGTATGTAAGGGTTGAGTAAGGACTGGTTGTGCACCATATCTAAGACAAGATGTAGTACTCCTAATGCACCATATCTAAGATAAGATGTATTGTTGTATGAGTGTCTAGGTTGTGTTTCTATTTGTTTGTCTCATCTAAGATTTAAACCAGATCTTCTTTCGTAAAGAAATTAATACCCAAATTTAGCATCACATTTTTATTTCTATTTTATATCTTTAAATATCTAAGAATATACTTTATTCTTAAAAAATATAAATCTTGTATTTTAATATTCTAAATATTAAAATATACAACTAAATCCTAACAGTTTAAAAAATATTTTCTTATATGTTTTCCTCAGCAAATGATGGCATGACTACTCTGGTCATTTTTTAACATTTTTCAACATTCAATGGCGCTGAAGACTCTTCTTTTATGGATATTTGATAACCATACATGCATCCGCGGTTTCAATTTATACAATTGGATCTATGGTTTTCCCTATAACGCATATAAAAGTCCTTACATCTATGGTCAAACTTAATTTCCTTTACTCGTGTTTTAAGGACATGGAAAGAAACATGTTAAATTTTAATTGATTAAAAATTTACAAAAATCATAAAAATTTATTCTTTATTCTTTATTTAAGCTAGTTTTGTTAATGTTTCTTTACAATTTCTTTTTTATTCATGGTGGATTTTTATTTTTGATTTTTGATTTTTTCTTTCTATTTATTTTAAATTATTTTTAAAACTAAAAAAATAGGAAAAAATAAATTTATTTTCAAAATGCAGACAATCTTAATTAGAAGTAGATTTGGTCCTTACAAGTTCTCGATAAGATTGAGAATTTTATGTAGAGAGCGATGCACAATTCGTTAGGTGAGGAAAGCCTATCCTATCTAAAATATCATGATCATTCTATCTAAACTATCTAAATTAAATATTAAAAAATGCATAAACACAAAATTCATGAAAAGAGTTGTTCCGGGGTGCTCGTGAGGCGTCTAGTGATGGCAGCATTTGCTTATTGGATGTGTTAAAAAGAGAGGAGTTTTGGGTATAATCCTGAAGTTATGATTATAAAGTTCAGAAGTCGTCACCTAGTATTATAGATACTAGAAAACCTACGATCTGCAAGAATCTAGGTAAGGGGTTAATTGTGCAAAGGAAAGACACATCATCCCCAGCGCATCCTATGTAAGATAAACTGTATTGTTATTTTATTGTTTTTTTCAGGTCGTGTTTCTATCTATTGGTCTTATCTAAGTTTCAAGACAGATCTCCTTCCTTGAAGAAGTTAAGGCCTAGATTTAGCATCATTTTTTTTTATCTGAGAATATATTTGACTGTATACTTCCTACCTACTTTCCGGGCAATCCATATCAATAAAAGAAGAAAGAAAGCATTCCTAGGGCTAGGAAGCAATCCATTTTACCCTCCAATATTAAATATTAAAATATATAACTAAACCCTAACACTGTATGTTTTCCTCTGCAAGTGATGGCATGACTACCCTTGTCATTTTTATAACATTTTTCAAGGAGAAGATGTATTACTCCTAATGCACCCTATCTAAGATAAGGTGTATTATTGTCTGATTGTCTAAGTCGTGTTTCTATTTGTTTGTCTCATCTAAAGTTTAAGGCAGATCTTCTTTCGTAAAGAAATTAAGACCCAGATTTAGCATCACATTTTTTTTCTATTTTATATCTTTAATATGCAAGGATATACTTTATTGTTAAAAAATATAAATCTTGTATTTTAATATCCTAAATATTAAAATATATAACTAAATCCTAACTGTTTAAAAAATATTTTCTTGTATGTTTCCCTTCGCAAATGATGGCATGACTACTCGTGTCATTTTTTAACATTTTTCAACATTCAATGGCGCTGAATACTCTTCTTTTAGTGTAATAGAAAATAAGTTAGAAAATAATTTTCAGTATTAGGTTATGTCATGGAAAATGAGCTAGAAAATAACTTATTAATGTTTTATTTTTCTCAAGTTTATTAAAATAATGAGGAACAAATCTTACAAATTAAAAAAATTGAATGAGAATGAAATTGAAAAAAAAATATAATTTCATAAATTATCTCAAATAAAATAAATAATAATCAAAATAATAGAGATCAAATCTAAAAATTAAAAAAAATGAAAGATGAAGAAATTAAAATAATAATAATTAACATCTCATAAATTATTTCAAATAAAATAGGTAACAATCAAAAGAATGAGAACCAAATTTGATAGATAAAAAATTTCAATAAAAAAAGTTTGATATAAAATTTGATATAATTTATGAGATGTTAATATAAAAATAAGGACTAAAGTTAATATAAAAATTAAATTTTAAAAGATGAAATTGAAAAATAAATATTCAAAACAAAATATATATAGCAATCAAAAGTTTGAGCATCAAATTTGATATAATCAGCAAATAATATGATATTTCTAAATTTTTCACAACTTCTGGAAAGTTTTTTCCACCTAAATTTTCCAGGAAAGCATTTTCTTGAAAACCAGGCCAAATCTTTCTTTGACTGAAAATTGTTTTTTGTTGATCAGCTTTTCTAATGGCAAACAAATATAGAATAAAAGTTTAAAAAATAGTTTTTCAAAAACCACTTTTTGGGAAACAAACATAGTCTAAATTCCTATACTCTTGTCTTTTAAAGATATGGAAAGAAACATGTTGAATTTCTATTGATTAAAAATTTACAAAAATCATAAAAAATTATTCTTTATGCTTTATTTATGCTAGTTTTGTTAATGTTTCTTCACAATTTCTTTTTTTTATTCATGGTGGATTTTTATTTTTGAATTTTGAATTTTTCTTTCTATTTATTTTAAATTATTTTTAAAATTAAAAAAAACTTGGGAAAAAATAAATTTATTTTCAAAATGCAGATAATCTTATTTAAAAATAGATTTGGTCCTCACAAGTTCTTGATAGGATTGGGAATTTCATGTGGAGAACAATGCACAATTCTTTGGGTGCGGGAAGCCCGTTCTATCTAAAATATCATGCTCACTATTTGAATTAGGAATTAAAGAATCTAGAAACATAAAATTCATGAAAAGAGATGTCGTGGGGCACCCATAGGGCATCGAAAGACAATGGTGTTTGCTTTCTAAGTGTGTTGAAAGGAAAGAGGTTTTGGGTATAAACATAAAGTTATGATTATAAAGTTCAAGAGTTATCATCTAATATTATAGATACTAGAAAACCTATAGTATGCAAGGGTTGAGTTTAACACCTCTAAATATTAAAATATATAACTAAATCCTAACACTTTAAAAAATATTTCCGTGTATGTTTTCCTCCGCAAATGATAGCATGATTACTCTTGTCATTTTTTAACATTTTTCAACATCCAATGGCGTTGAAGACTCTTATTGTATGGATTTTTGATAACCATACATGCATCCGCGGTTTCAATTTATACAATTGGATCTATGGTTTTCCCTATAATGCATATAAAAGTCCTCACATCTATGGTCAAACTTAATTTCCTTTACTCTTGTCTTTTAAAGATATGGAAAGAAACATGTTAAATTTCTATTGATTAAAAATTTATTCTTTATTCTTTATTTATGCTAGTTTTGTTAATGTTTCTTTACAATTTCATTTTTATTCATGGTGGATTTTTATTTTTGAATTTTGAATTTTTCTTTCTATTTATTTTAAATTATTCTTAAAATAAAAAAAAATTAGGAAATTTTAAGTTCATTTTCAAAATGCAGATAATCTTAATTAGAAGTAGATTTGGTCCTTACAAGTTCTCAAGAAAATTGAGAACTTTATGTGGAGAGCGATGCACAATTCCTTGGGTGCTGAAAACCCGTCCTATCTAAAATATCATGTTCATCCTATCTAAACTAGCTAAATTAAGAATTAAAAAAATTCATAAATACAAAATTCATGAAAAGAGTTGTTGCGGGGTGCTCGTGAGGCGTCGAGTGACAGTGGCATTTGTTTCCTGGGTGTGTTGAAAGGAAATGAGTTTTGGGTATAATCATAAAGTTATGATTATGAAATTCAAAAGTCGCCATCTAGTATTATGGATGCTAGAAAACCTATGGTCTGCGACAATACAAGTAAGGGTTAATTGTACAAGGGAAAGACGCATCATTCCTATTGCACCTTATGTAAGATAAACTGCATTGTTGTTTTATTATTTTTCTAGGTCGTGTTTCTATTTGTTGGTTTTATCTAAGGTTCAAGATATATCTTCTTTCTTGAAGAAGTTAGGGCCTAGATTTAGCATCGTATTGTTTTATTATTTTTTTTTATATCTTAGAATATATTTGATAGTATAATTTTGCACTCCAATATTAAATATTAAAATATATAACTAAAACCTAACACAATATGTTTTCCTCTGCAAGTGATGGCATGAATACTCTTGTCATTTTTATAACATTTTTCAATATTCAATCCATGGTTCCAATTTATACAATTGGATCTATGGTTTTCTCTATAACATAACGCATATTGGAACACTTTGAACCCTAGTTATTAAACCCGGCCTGGCGAGTTGACCTAGTGGCCGAACCAGTTCAGGTTTAATAAAGACCGGTCGAGACAACAACCCGGCAAAACCCAATCGACCCAGCAAGTCAACCTATAACCCAAGCAAACCCGGACGATACCCGATTTTTTTTTCAAACATGGGATTTGAAACCATGGGGGGACACAAAAAAAAACCATAAGGAACACTTGGAACCCTGGTTATTAAACTTGGCCTAGCAGGTTGACCTAATGGCCAAATCGGTTGGGGCAACAACCCGACAATACTCAATCGACCCGACGAGTCAACCAATGACATAGGAGAACTCGAACGATACCTGGCTTTTTTCTATCAAACGTGAGATTTGAAACCCATTAGTATATATACATTATGTTCCCAAGAAAAAGTTTTGTTTTTTCAGTGTGGGATACAAAAAATTTTGATTTAAATACTTCAACTTAAAAGGATAACATAATATCTTTTTAATATGGGATTTGAAGCCCTTTTGTATTTATACTCTTTGTTTCCAAGAAAAAAGTTATATTTTTACAATGTGGAATTTGAAACCCATTAGTATATATACTTACGTTCTCAAGAAAAAAATTGTGTTTTTTCAATGTGGGATAAAAAAACTTTTTAGTTTAAATTTTGGGAGTGTGGTTTTGGTTGTTTTTCAAAATGTTTTTCACTCAAAATATATTAAAATAATAGTTTTTATTTTTTAAAATTATTTTTAATATCAGTGCATCAAAATGATTTGAAAACACCAAAAATATATAAATATGAAGTAAAGAAAAAAATAAAATAAAATTCAATTTTTTTCAAAAGCGCTTTTGAAATGCAAAAACAACTAGGGCAATAACATAGTATCTTTTCAATGTGGGATTTGAAGCCTTTTCATTTATATACTCTATGTTCCCATAAAAAAAAATTATGTTTTGTCATTGTGGAATTAAAAACTTTTTGGTTTAAATATTTCAACTTAGAAGGATAACATAATATTTTTTTCAATGTGGGATTTGAAACTCTTTCGTAAATATATTCTATGTTCACAAGAAAAAAGTTATGTTTTTTCAATGTCGGATAAAAAACTTTTTAGTTTAAATACTTCAACTTAAAATGATAACATAATGTTGCTACCCAAATTTTGACCCATGTTTTGATAAAAAAATTTTAAAAAAAATAATAAAAAAAATAAAGATTTACATGTGGCGAGAACATAGAGCATCAGGGTTAAGGAAGCAATATGTCAAGGAGATAATTACTGAATCATATATAATTACTGCAATATCATAGATATATGATTTGATTCGTGCTGGTTATGGAAAATAATCACTGCAATAAAAAATACCATATATATAGGATTTGTTGGTGCTGGTTGTAGAAGACAATCTCTGCAATAATTATTGTAATATTTCTTTAAGTGAACGTGTAGAGATTTTTTATATAAATGAACATCCAGCCATATGCGCAAAAAAAAAATTACAAGGGGTAAAAAGACAAACAAAAATCGAGGGAAACATAGAGAAACCCTAACCTTATTTCTCTAGCGAAGAAGCCGTAGCCCCTGCTCATCTTTTAAAAATAAAAACAACGAAGCAGCCCCTCCCTCGGAGGAAACGAAGGATCTCTCTCTGGCCATACACTGTCCCCTCTCCCTTTAACTAGAACCCCCATTCCCCTCTCAGCCGTTCCACCATCGCCATCTCTCCTCAAAAACGCAGCAACTCCCCTCTCTGTTAGTTCCCCATCTCCATTCTTCCCTTGCAAAACCAGAGAACCCCATTAAAGTCACAGCCCCATCTCTCTTTTCACAGACCTTCCCCTTCCCTCAGCAAAGTTTTCCCTTCCCGTCAGTCTAAAAAGACAGCCCATAACTGCTCATCAACACAAACTTTCAGACTCTCTCTCGACCACTCACCTTCAGCCGCACACTGCCCTTTCCATCTCCATTCTCAAAACCGAAACACATCTTCCCTCTATCACCCGAACAGCAAGAAAACCAAAGCCTCGTCCTCTCCTTCTTTCTTTTTGGCTTCTCCCCATCACCACCAGATTCTCCCCCACGGTCCGGCAACTTCTCTTAAGACCAGCCAAAACCGTGAGCCACAAGCAGCGTCAGGAGCTTTGCTTAACATTCCAAACAGACAGCTCTTCTCTGAGTCCTGCACCAGTACGCAGCCGTCTCCAGCTTCAACAGCGGCGTCGTCTTCAGCTCCGGAAGCCATCGCTGACTCGCAGCCCCTCAATCACCAGGAGCAGGTACTAGCCGCAGCAGCAATCCAGGATGGCAACCAGTCTCGTCTCTGCACCAGCAGCTGATCACAGTCGTCCATATCTCTTCCCCATCGCCAGCAGTAGCTGTGTTTTCTTCTCTGCACTGGGAGCAAGAACCAGCAGGGGCGCGGTCATCACCAGTTGCAATTCCTCAGCCACTTTGAGAAGCAATAAGCAAGAGCAGCAGGCCGGATCTTCCTTCATGAGCAGCGTCCAGTCGTCTCAGCGCCATCGCCTTCGCCCGTTTCAGCGCCAGGTAAGTTTCCATGCATTCTCTTCACTTTGCATTTTAATTACATAGCTACTGTGCATGCCTTTACTGTTCAAGTGAATTATAATTCACTTGAACAGTAGTTTTTTTTTTTTTTTTTTCCCAGCAAAGCAAGTGACCCGGCCGGATCTACTGGTTTCACCCCTTTTTTTTTCTCTCCAATAAAGAAAGAGAGAGATATTGATGATTTTCTAGCATATTTATTTAAGGTTGTATTTTTTTATTATAAATACCCGGTTTTCAACGCAAAGATGGCAAATATATATATATATATATATATATATATATATAATGTTTTCATGCATACGGCCAATACCCTAACATGTTTTGAACGTTTTTTTATATATATAAAAAATAAATATTTGAAGTTTTGAAAATGTGTTTTCGCATGGATTTCTTAAACATAATACAAAATTATTTCTCTTGCATTTCTGGATTTTACAACATGTTTGTAAGACTCCAAAGGGTATTGGCTAATATTCCAAAAAAATACAAAAATCTTATTTTTTGGGGGGAAGTCATCTATTATTCACCATTAATGTTTGGATAAAGAAATCTCAAATGGATAAATATCCAAAATATTATTGGGAATAACTTGTTATTATTCACCGTTAATGTTTGGATAAAGAAATCCCAAAGGGATGAATATCCAAAATATTATTGGGAATAACTTGTTATTATTCGCTGTTAATGTTTGGATAAAGAAACCCTAAGTGGTTAGTATCCAAAATATTTTTCTAGGAATAATAAGTCATCACACATCCTTGAAAGAAGCCTCGATTATAATTGAGGACATTTTAATTTTTTGACTCCACGGTTTACGAGCCGTAAAAGTATGAAATATTAAAGCAAAAAAAAGGCTTTTAAAGCGCTCTGAATTTACTTAGATTTCTAAATTTTTGTCTCTTCTCCTTGCGATTTACGAGTCGCAAAACTCTTGAAATACTAAGGGGAAAATGAGCTTTTAAAGCACATGGAATCTCCTTGGATTTCTATCTTAATAAATTTAGTCTGAATCAAACACAGGTTTCAAGACATCTGCATTGGTTCCCATTGACACTTTGTAGACATATCTAAAGGTATGATCTATATTGGCCAAGGATTCTTGCTTTTAGACTTTGAACCCAAATCCATTCATCATAGCAAACCTATCATAGGAAAACTAATTAAGAGAACACCAACACCAATGGCAATTATAAAGCAAACCAAACGCCAAGCAGCTTACCTTAGGTAGGGCATACTAGGGGTGCTAATACCTTCCCTTTACGCAACCAGTCCCTTGTCTTAGAATCTGTGAAAGACCAGTTAGGGTTCCTAGTGACCAAAATACTAGGTGGCGACTCCCTTATTCACAATAAAACAAAAGACCCTGAAACCAATCGAGGATCGCCGCGACGCCGCGCTCCGCTCGCGAGGGTGCGACAGGATGGCGACTCCACTGGGGACCCTTGGACTAAGCTTGGTAATTGTTTTTGTTATTATGCTATGTGTTGTTGTTTTTTTACTATGAATGATAATTTGTTTAAAAGTTTTAGCATGCATCTTTACATTCTGTCATACATGATGTAGTTATTCATCACTTTACTATTATTTTCTTTTTGGAGAGCACACACATTAAACTTTAAGTTAAGTGGGGGGCTGGCAGCTTGCCTTATGACTTGAGTCAAGGTTTAAGTTTGTGTAAACCCCAACTCTTTGCTGAGTGTTTAGACTGATAGTGATTGGTACACTTGCCATCCCACTATCTGCTGAACCCCCATATTGCCTTTACGAGGGTGATCACTAGGACAACAAGAGACCCTTTTTAAAGACCTAGTAAACCTATCTTATGTCTCACGTAAAGGAACTAGAACCTATCATTAGGATGTATGCTTCATAATATCTTTTTGCATCCAAACAAGCCTAAGCTCAAAGCATCTTGAATCTCAAGACCTTCATTCAAAAGCTAGCCAAGAGAGAGATGTTCTAGAATTGGGAGACCCAAGAAGCTCCATTGGTGTTCAAAATTTAATTAACAATGCTTGTTTGATCATGATATTGTGTTGTTTGCCTTTTTCAACTTTTTAAATCGAGGTTCCAAATGTCAATGGGATTTTATCCTTGTTTTTTTAGCCAAACTTTTCCTTTTAATGAGATCATGCATTTTCAAAAGTTCACAGAGCCTCTCGGATTCAAGCCAAAAACCCAGAAAATCAAACTCATCTCCTTCACCCGAGTTAACCATCGGCCACCATCTTTATCTTCAATCCCAGCACTACTGCCAAATTCAAACTTGATCTCTCCCACACACGCTGCCAAACTCAAAAACCTATCTCTTCCCCACACTGGAAATATCCAGTTCTGCAACACAACCAATCTTCAACGAAACCAGCCTACCCAATAACCAACCACACCACATGATAGATCAACAACACAGAGGCTTCATCTCTCATTTCCTTCAAACGTCATCAATTCCCAGTTCCATTCCTCCATCTCCACCACCCTTAAAACATCCCTCATAAAATAATCCAACACTGGAACCTTCTCCCTCCTGCACGAAACCGAAACCAACAACCTATTCCTAGCCAAACTTACCCAGAAAAACAAGACCCAATCAACCCGAAACCCAGTCCTCGTTCCTCACAATGTTGTGCTTAAGAACACCCCATCACTGTCACAGGAACAACTAGTCTCCATTGGCAGCCTCTTTTCCCTTGTTTTCACCAGAACCCAACCATGTACACAACCCTTCTCAACCATCAAAACAGCCACAGGCCATCGTCACCGCCAACAGCCCTTACCACCTTTTCAGCCAACCCGATCTCCACTATGAACCTGTTGCAAGCCCAGCAATTATCAACCTCTCTTTCAACCACAACCACCAAATCGCCCTTTTAACCACTATTTTCCAAGCAAACGATGTAAAAAGACGAATAAAAATATTTTGAGAATTTAAAAATGATATTAAGAATTTATAGGAATAATTGATATGATTTATGAAAGTAAAGAAAAAGAAAATCTGGATTTTTAATTAAAAAAATTACAAACTAATTAATTTTACGATATAGCCTATAAATTTTAATTAGTGTGTTAGATCAAGTAAAAATTTTGTGTCGGGTTTTCTAATGATTTAATTTACCTTAGGCCATGTTTGTTTCCCGGAAAGTAGTTTTCGAGAAATTATTTTCCAAACTTTCATGTGTTTGTTTGTCATTAGAAAAGTTGGCCAACGAAAAACACTTTCCGGTCAATGAATTATACTTTCTAGTCAACAAAAAATACTTTTTGGTCAACGAAAAACACTTTTCAGTCAATTTCAGTCAAAAAAAAATTTGACTTGGTTTTCAGGAAAGTGTTTTCCCTTTAGCTGTGTTTGTTTTCCGGAAAGTGGTTTCCGGGAAATCACTTTCCAAACTTTCTTGTGTTTGTTTGCCAGTAGAAAAGTTGGTCAATGGAAAACACTTTCCAGTAAAAGGAAAATTTAGCTTGGTTTTCAAGAAAGTGTTTTTCTGAAAAATTTAGGGGGAAAACACTTTTCGGAAGTTGTGAAAAATTTGGAAATGTCATTATTTGCTGATTATATTAAATTTTAATCCTCAAACTTTTGATTGCTATAGATATATTTTGTTTTGAATATTTATTTTTCAATTTCATCTCTTAAAATTTTATTTTTATATTAACTGTGGTCCTTATTTTTATAATTGCTATTTGCCTTTTCCTTATTATATTTTTATTGAAATTTTTTATCTATCAAATTTGGTCCTCATTCTTTTGATTGTTACTTATTTTATTTGAAATAATTTATGAAATGTTGATTATTATTATTTTAATTTCTTCATCTTTCATTTTTTTAAAATTTTTTAGATTTGATCTCTATTATTTTGATTATTATTTATTTTATTTGAGATAATTTATGAAATTATATTTTTTTTTCAATTTCATTCTCATTCAACTTTTTAATTTGTGAGATTTGTTCCTCATTATTTTAATAAACTTGAGAAAAATAAAATATTAATAAGTTATTTTCCAGCTCATTTTTCATGACATAACCAAACACTGGAAAGTGTTTTCCAACTCATTTTTCATTACACTACCAAACATCGGAAAATACTTTCTCGGAATTCAGTTTTCCGGAATTCACTTTCCAAAAGAAAACTACTTTCCAGCAAACAAACGGAAACTTAGTATAAGATTTTAACTCAATCGAAGTTCAGAAAACCCTTAGTATTTAGGTCAGCAGCTAGGGTAACTTGCACAAAAATTAATTAAAAGCACGAAAGAAGGGTATTTTTGTAAACAAGTGAAAAATCATCTCTCTTTTTATAACAATTAGTGCATAGCCATGAGAAAAAAACAGATAAAAGACTTTTTATTTTCTCTCTAAAACCTCTAAAATTCATTTTTCAAATGAAAAACCCATGAATAATTCTTGATGATTTGTGAAGAAAACAAAATATTGAAGCGAATTCAGAAAGGAAAAGGAGAGAAATAGCTATTAAAAGTGAAGAGTGAGAAAAAAGAGATTGAAAAAGAAAATGGTTGAAATCTTCCAAACTTCTTGATTTTGTTTGGGTAAATGATGTTAAACTCTTTTTTTGAATTCTAATGAACTTATTCATGGTTTTAAGAAATATTAGTTTATGGAATTTTGATATGAGTTTATGATTGTTTGAATTAAGTGTTTATAATATTAAAAATTATTATGGGTGATGTTCTTGATCATGAAAATCTAATTGGTAGTATGATAACTATGAAAAAATTAGAAAGAAAATTCTAGCGGATTTATTAGCTAACTTATAGCTAATATTCAAACTCGAAAAAAACAAAATTTGAAATTGGTTTCTTTATACAAGTTGTAGATATGAATGTTACATTTCCAATGAAAATATTTTATTATTATTATTAATTTGGAGTTATAGAATGCTAGATATGAGCTAAAAACTAAAGACAAGTCAAATTATATCTTATTAGATAAATTTTATATGCTTCTACAATGTGTGGTTTGGATATGTAAATGGAAAACTAGGTTTTATTCTTTGTAGTTAAGGACATTATCTTTTAAATGAAAATGGTTTATCTTAATTTGGAACTATAAAACTTTAGATATAAGCTAAATACTAAAGATAGGTCAAATTATATTCTATTAGACATATTTTATATGCTTTTGTAATGTGTGGTCTTGGATATTTAAATGGAAGAACTAGGTTTTTTTTATTATATAAAAGTTATATTTAAGGATGTTATTTTTTAAATGAAACTGGTTTTGCATAATTTAAAGCTATAAAACTCCAGATATAAGCAAAGGGTTAAATTGTGTTTTACTAAATAGATTGTGTATATTATTTTAATGGGTGGTTTTAGGTGTGTAAACGACAAAACCGAGTTTTATTACCTTCAACAAGATTGGATTTGTATCTTAGCTTTCGGAAGAAGTAAGCCACCCTCAAAACCAAGTCCTAGAACTTTAGTTATGAGCTAAACATCGAACATTGTTCTAGTTTGGTTAGACTAAACCAATTAGGATTTGTTATTTCTATTTCTTTGTAAACTAGTGTCAGTTGATGAATATAAACTTATTTAAATGCATGAGAAGTTGAGTGTTAATGAGTATATTAAGCTCATCTTGCCCTTACATGCATGTTGTAAGAATTGAGAATACATGTATGGTGAAATGACTAACAAATTTTATTTGTGTAGTATTATGTTTATTGTGTAAGTAAGTGTATAAATATCATGGAAATTATTGTGGCAATAAGTGATAGTAATGATTGTATTCTTGAAATATTGGTGATCTTTGATATAAATATAAATTATTAAATCTAAGGGTTTTGTTAGACCAAAGGCATGTTGAAATAACATAAAACATATTATGAGGCATATCAAGAAAAGTGTATGTATGAGTGGTGAGGTAATTATTGGAATAGTTATGTTGCATAGAGGATTAATGAATTATGTGTAAATACATAACATAAATTAGTTGTGAACTTGTATTTGGATGTGTTGTATGGAAAATAATACGAATGAAATTCAAATTGGAATGTGGGAGTGATAATGATTGTTATGTGGAGTTATAGGAGAAGCGTGTGGGCGAGACTCAACTTCTCGAGAACTTAAGACAGTAAGAGAAGGTACGAGATTTACCCTCTCTAGCCAATTTATTTAATTAAATGCACTTTTAAAATTGTTAAATTTACAATGGTTAATTGATTGTGTTGTGTATTGTATTATTAATTAAAGGCTTATGTATTTGAGACAAAAATTGCTATGTGCTATAATTAAATGGATAGGCAAAAAACATATGGTATGTTATGAAGTGTGATTGACCACAACAATGGTAAATTATTTATAATTGACTTTTAACCACAACAAGAAATTTTATGAAATGATTGGTACAAGAAATGGCTGGACAACATTTAAATAAAGTTTTTGATAAAAAAAAAAGCTCAACCGAAATCTCATTAACTCAAGAAAGTTTCCATTGGATATAATAAGTCGAGGTAAAGTTCAAGCCTTAAGTCTTTTTAGAAAAGAGTCAGAAATATTATGAAGGGTTATAGCTTGGGTTATATAAAAAAGAATTGAAATGATAAAACCTAATAATGACAAGTATAGACTACAAGAGATTAAACTAGGCATATAATCGTTGAAAAGGTTAAAATGACAAATTATATGGTAAAAGAACATGAGTGTTTAATTATAATAAATTGAGTATTTTGGAAGCCTAAAGGGCATAAATATGTTTGGCAGACACACACACACATACATGTATGAATTACATGTGTTGATGAAATAAAATATAGCATGAATTAAACGTGTTGGGAATAAGAATTTTCATAATATTATTACGATAGAAAAATGAGCACTATGATGAAATAAAATATCATTAAAAATTGAATGAAATGTACTAAATTAGAATCTAGCATAGGTTAATGTATTTACCAAAAGGTTGGCAAAATTGGTTTAGCTTATATTATTAATATATGTTTGTTTAATACGTATTCATTGCAATATATTCTAATGTTATAAAAATAAATTGTTTTTAGGTTTATCACTGACCAAATAGAACAGTAGACCTTACCTAGCATTTCTCTTGGTTAGGTGATGATTAAGTAATTTTTAAATACGTTGACTACCTTTTATAATATAATTTTGAAAATAACTTATATATAAATGAAATCAAAACTAAAGGTGTTTGTAACTTAATTATTAATCTCTTTTGTATGTAATTAGTTCATAATGTTTTTTTTTGTTAACCGTTGGTGTCCAGGCCAGTTTACGTATACCTCAACTAATCCCCCGAGACCTTGAAGTTAACGATTATATAAACCTCCAATGCCCCTGAGGTTTGTGATACTCAAACTAGTGACCTCTAAGGAGTAAACTCAAGGCCTGACTAGTTGAGCTACACCCCTCAGGGTTAATGTTCATATATTTTGTTTATGTCACTTGTTGTAAAATAGATTATACTATGATTGTTTATGAGTTGTGAAATGAAAAGTTGGGAATGATAGATGAATTATATTCTTGATTTGACAATGTGATTGGTTAAGGTCCAAGAAGTTTGGATAGTGTTGAGATTGTGATATAATTGTGTATGTAGGAGTCGATGACTTTGGAATGGATCACATTAAAGGAAACCTGTCTAAAATTTTGTATAAGCTTAAATGATGTAAAGATTGGAAACATGATGCTAATAACTAAAATAAATTACCTTAATTTCAATGGGTTCAAGACTCAAAAGGTTGTGAAAATACAAATCATTACAAAAAAGGTATACCAACGCAAAAATATGATGGTTGCATGTAGTTTTGACATGCAATTTACTTTTGTTTGTGCTAGATAAAAGGGTAGTAAACATAATACGTGGATTTTTCTCAAGACAATAAACAATTTTAATATCAAATTTTCAAAGCCACCAGAAGGTACTAAAGAACCAAAATACTTAAATTTTATTTATTTTCACAAGGTAAACATTGTTGTAATCATTAGGGAATATATAACAAAGTCATTATATGTTATTACATGAAAATAATACATGGTTGATTTGAGATATCCTAATGAATATGACTTTTAAACCGATATAAAGGTGAGATATATCACTTGTCACGAGGATAACCAAGAACTCGAGAGGAAATCTTCAATCATTTTCACCTCTCAATATGTTTCTGTATAACATACATTTAGAGTATATCATTTTTCACGATCTTTAAGTCAAACTTGTAATTCCTTAGGTTGTGAGAGAGATTGAATTATTTTTTAACATATCCACTTTAAAAAGAGAAATAGATTGGAGTATTAAAGACTTGATGATTTTGTTTACATCAACTAAGATTTGAGGTTGAAACAAAAATATTATTTTTCTTCTAATTCTTTAAATATTATTATATCTTATTGAGTAGCATTACTAATACTTTTATTGTATTTTCCTTCACTTTAAACAAGTAGGAATTATTAAAAATATCAAAATTATTATCCAATTAGTTTTTAAGCATTTTATTATAATAGGAATTGGATAGTAGAAGATGATTCATCAACTTTGACAACTAAAAAAATAGAGAGTTTTCACTATGATCTCTCACCAATGACCATTCAAAATAATTTAAATGATGATAATGGATGATTGATCCTTTAATTATTGATTTTTTAAAAAATAATGTATTACTTCATATATAATATTTATATGAAGCAATACATTATTTTTTATTTTTTTTATTTGGCGACGTAAGTATCATGGTGTTTGTCTCAATTTTTTATTTATTTTGGCGACACAAGTTTCCTATTTGATCTTCTTATATTTTCTTAGGAATATTATTTATTTCAGATCACATCATTAATGTTAAATCCGTTAATTATTAGATAGTGAGAGAAAATAAAACAATAACTAAGTTGTGGTTATTTTCAACACGGGTCCAACAATTGAAATTGAAGTAACATAATAAAACATGATATAAAGAAATATTAAAAATATCTAGACACTAACTAGCTAGTTGACATGTATTTCGTTATTGATTGGATAATTTTTTATAATAAAAAAATAAATATACAAGTTTTTTTAACATATTCTTTTAACAAAAAAAATCATAATCATAAAGCTTAAGCATGTATTTAATTAAATAGATCAAGAACCATATATACCAATAAATTTAACAAAAGTCTTAACGGTTCTATTCGACTCACTTCACTGCGAGTCCAATAATTCTTTTCTAACACAAAAGATTGAATACATAAATGTTTTTTGACATCGAAAAAAATATATAATTATAAAGTGAAATGTCAATGCTTAAGTATGATAAAATAAAATGAGAATTATATGCATTAATAAATACAAAAAACAAAGTTGTTAATTACCCCAATGCCACATGTAAGATCTCAAAGTTAATCTATAAACATCATAGAAAAAATAAGATAATGTTGTGAGTGTGTTTACCTGTATCATGATTCTCTTAATTGAGAAACAAATAAGGATAGTTTAAATATTGTTTTTGATAAAAAAAATATAAAAAAAGATTAATTAAAATTTCCAAACCTAAGAGACTATAATATATATATATATATATATATAAATTAATTAAAATTTCTGTTTAGGATACCTTAATGATAGTTTAAAATTTTTTATATAAAAAATAAATAAAAATTAATTACGTATGACAACTAGTTTAAAAAATTTTAAATAAAAAATAAATAAAAATTAATTAAAAACATTATTCATAATTTTTATTTAGAATACTTCAATTATAGTTTAAATATTTTTTTTAATAAAAAATATTAAAAAAATTAATTATGATTTATGTTTAGGATATTTCAATGATAGTTTAAATGTTTTTATTTTCAAGGCCCATAACGGTCCTGCCACACTCAAATAATTTAAATTATTATCTATATTTTTAATATTTTTTAATATTTAAAAATTAAATTATTGACCGTCACAAACAAAGCACGTTGTTAACTATACTCAGAATGGAAGAACGATTCTATTTTTATTTTTAAATAATAGGGAAGAACGAGCCTGAGATAAAAGGTTAGATAGAGAACAAAATACTACTTTTTCAGGCTGGTCAATTTATCAAACCAGTTTAACAACCAGTCAGGAACAAAGCACGTACCAATAGTCAACTTGTTTTTAGATTCCAACATCCAAAAGCAAAATTGAACTCGTTCTTCACTCCGAATCCTCAAGTCAATTTATTTTAACCATTCAAGGCATGGTACTGTTAGCTAATTTTGCATGTATTTTTTAGATAACAAAAACAGAACAACAATATTCCATTGAATGGTCAAGAGTAACTAATTGATTAAAAAAATCAATTTTATTATATGAAATAAAGTATAAATACATTTCTATTTTTATAGTATATCCACAAAAATTATAATTTATTATTTGAAAAAATAATTGAGAATCCCGACCCAGTAGAATAGTCTTTTCAACGACAAAGAAAACCCTCTAAAGTTTTCAAATTTGGGCTGTCCATGTTTGAACTGATTACATACTAGTAGTTTCTAATAAAAAGTCACTTCATTGCTTATCAAATACCTGGATTTCTTATAATAAGATTTAAAATTATTGTTTGGGCTAATTTTTTTTTTCAGTATGTTTTAGATTTTATTTTTGAAATCAAATTTATGTTTATATATATATAGAATTCTAATTGTTTCCTAGTAGATGGAGGATTTTATAATTTATTTAAAAATATTGTAAATATTTTAAGGAAACAACCACACAATATATTTAATTTTCATAGAATATAATTGTAAATTTAAAAGTTATATCCACAACCATTTTTACTTATTAAATTGTTTGTTTTTGTATTTCTTTAATTTTATCATTTTATTTATAGTTTTGAAACTCGGTCTAGTGGTCTGCCCGGGTTTCGGATTTTGATCGGGTCACCAGGTCACTTAGGTCAATCTTTATTTTAAAAAAAATCAAAACGACGTCGTTTTAGTAAAAACAAAAGTCAACAAGTTACAATCGGGTTTTTTATTGGGTTTTGTCAGGTCAACCAGTCTGATTACATCAAATCATAATTTTTTTCTATTTATTTTTATCAACTTGATTTGTTTTTAGCCTCAAATTAATCGAGTTTCAGATTAACCCACCAAACATAATTCCAAATCTATGATTTTATTAGCAACAAAAAATATATATATGAAGGGTGTATTACACCAAATCATAATTTTTTTTATTTTTTTTATCAACTTGATTTGTTTTTAGCCTCAAATTAATTGAGTTTCAGATTAACCCACCAAATATAATTCCAAATCTATGATTTTATTAGCAACAACAAAAAATATATGAAGGGTGTGTACGAAGGTATCATCATTTCCCTACAAACTTTTTTTTTTTTATTTTGGTGCATATGGGCAATAAAAGTACGAAAGTAAGTCAAAGGGACATAACGAAACATTAGAACATAAATATGAACTAGACTTGCAGCTAGCTAAGTATGACCCTCCTGAAATAAAAGGGAGAAACAAAACAGCAATTATTTTCAGGCTGCTCGTTTTTTCAAACCACTTGATCCAGTCATCTTTCCATTTCCCACAGTTCAGAGATCGAGCTCTTTCTTTACTCCAAACCCTGAAGTCAATTCTTCAAGCAATTCAATGCACGGTATTGTTTAATAAATAAATTTAAAATTAAGAGTTTTCTAAGCCACAAATTATAGCCACGAACAACATATTGCAATTATATTCGGCGAAATCTATCTTAAACCAAATTGATATATGGAATCAAGACTCTTTCCACATGAATTCTGGTCTTCTTCTAGCCTCCTGTTTAAATATCGTGTTCTTATTTCTACCGACCAGAGTCAAATATCAACGTGTGTTGCTATCATATTCATTTCCACTTTCTAGCTGTGGTAACGTCATCAACGATAATGAAACCCACTAATTGCAAGTTGAGAGCCCCTCTAGGTTACGTACGGGGCCTTAAATTAGCGGTGGAAATTGAATAAAATAATTAAGCAATAGCACAGTTAACAGATATTTGGAAACTTAGTGTATTATCCCACGGGAATAGAGACTTGATTAATTTTTTAATTTATATTTTTAATTTTATTATATAAAAAATATATCAAAATAACCGATACACATAATCTTTTTTTTTTAAATTATGATATGCGACGTAGCACGAGTAAAATATATATACATGACACTACCAGAAAATTGCTAAATACCAACGGACATACCGACGGAATTTTTTCTGTCGGTATTTTTCGGCCGAAATCACCGACGGAACATATTCGTCGGTAATTCGGTCGGTAATTACCGACGGACTATTTCCGTCGGTAATTACCGACCGAATTACCGACCGAAAATTCAGAATTAATGAAAAAAGGGCGGGCAGTAGCGCGGAGGTTTTGGCGGGTGATTTTTCCGACGGAATTAAAAACTGGGGCCCGTACGCGTGATGGGACCTATTCACCGTAAAAAAATACCGACGGAATCACCGACGGATTTGAAATGCCAGATCCGTACCAGTGACGTGACGGGTGCACCGTTAAAAATACCGACGGAATCACCGATGGATTTGAACAGCAGGTCCGTGCGGTGACGTGTCGATTGCCCGTCAGAATTACCGACGGTTTTGCCGACGGATTCACCGACGGTATTAATGTCCGTCGGTAAGTCCGTCGGCAAAAGTTAATATATGGCTCCTCTGCCGACACTCTCTCCCCCATTTCTCCTTCTTCTTCCTAATCCTAACCCTCCCCATCTGCAAAATAACCAGCCCCCCCTCACCCCAAAACAAGAATTTTTCTCATCTCAGCACAACAAGTTGTATTTGTTTTGTGGTCACAGCATCCGTGTTCTGATTTACCGACGGATTATCATTTTTTGTAAGTAATTCTATCTTTTAAAATTTTAACATTTAAATGTTAATTTTATTGTTTTTTTAGTATATGTATTATTTGTTTTTAGTAGATGTACATGTTTTATTGTTATTTCTCAAACAAACTTGTAGTATATGAATGTATAATTTTATACTTGTTATGGTTTGTTTTAGATTTTGTAAGATTGTATTTGTTTGAAAATTGTTAAAATTTAATTTGTAGAATTACCGAATTACATGTTGTGTTTTGAAATAATTAAGAGCTTGCTTAATTAATGGGTCCTTTTTATAGAGGTTCGATAGAAGTCATGGATGATCGTTCATGGATGTATCTAGATTCACCCCAAGGATTGCGGAGGATGGATTATTGTAACGGGGTTCAGGGTTTTATTAATTTCGCAACATCTATTCCCAGAAATTTTACTGGAGGCGGTATTAGGTGTCCATGTAGGAAGTGTCAAAATAAAAAGTATCTGCATCCAGATGTTGTAATGATGCATCTTCTACACAAAGGGTTTGTGGAGGATTACGAGTGTTGGTATGCACATGGAGAGGTATTTGTTAGTAATAGGAGAATGGGAGAAACGGTGGTTGGGTCAACTTCTAGTGCTAGCAACGTGCATGAAGCGGCAAATGACAACACTAATCCTTACAGAAACATGGTTATGGATGCAATGAGAATGAATCAAGATAATGTCAATCAATGTCCAATCGTAGAAGAAGAACCTAATGCAGAGGCAGCTAGGTTTTTTGATTTGTTGAAAGATTCTGACGAACCATTATGGGATGGCTGCACAAACCACAGTAAATTATCGGCTGTGGCACAGGTGTTCACCATCAAGTCAGATCACGGGTTGAGTGAGGCCGGGTATGACAAAATTATTGATTGGGCAAGAAGCATTTTACCAGAAGGGAACAGGCTCAAAGAGAACTTCTATGCTGCGAAGTCCATGATGAAACCCCTCGGTTTAGGATACCAGAAAATTGACATGTGCCCTAACTTCTGCATGTTATACTACCTTGAAAATGCTGTGATGACCGAGTGCATGACATGCGGGCATTCCCGTTACAAACCCAGAACTGGCAGGGGGAAGACTCTAGTGGCATATAAAAAACTTAGATATTTCCCGATCACACCTAGACTGCAGAGGTTATTTATGTCACCAAGGACTGCTGAGCACATGACATGGCACCAAACACACGATGTCGTTGATGGTGTGATGGTGCATCCTTCTGATGGCGAAGCGTGGAAACGCTTTAACAGTGTTCATCCTGACTTTTCTGCTGAATCAAGGAATGTTCGACTTGGGTTGTGTACAGACGGGTTCAACCCATTTGGGTCATTTGCTGCTCCCTATTCTTGTTGGCCGGTCATTCTCACAGTTTATAACTTGCCACCGGGAATGTGTATGAGGCCGGAGTTCATGTTTCTATCTACTGTCATACCCGGTCCAAGCAGCCCGGGGCGGAATATAGATGTTTGTCTTCGACCGTTGATAGATGAGCTGGCGCAGTTGTGGTCCTCCGGATCTCTGACTTATGATATATCTAGGAAACAAAATTTCCTTATGAGGGCGGCTTTGATGTGGACTATCAGTGATTTTTCAGCTTATGGAATGCTTTCTGGTTGGAGCACGCATGGGAAACTCGCATGTCCATACTGCATGGAAAACAACAAGGCATTCACGCTAGCAAACGGAGGTAAAGCTTCTTTTTTTGACTGACACCGTCGCTTCTTGCCACTTAATCACAGGTTCAGAAAGAACAGAAAAGATTTCTTTGTTGGTAGAGTTGAAAAAGATGTTGCATCCTCGCGTCTTTCTGGTGAAGAATTGCATCATGTTGTATCAGAGTACGGTGACATTGTGTTTGGCCTTCAATCAGGTAAGCAAAAGTTTCCTGGTTTTGGTTTGACCCATAATTGGGTAACGCGAAGTATCTTTTGGGAGCTTCCGTATTGGAAGACTAATCTTCTCCGCCATAACCTTGACGTCATGCACATCGAAAAGAACGTGTTTGAGAATATTTTCAACACCGTCATGGATGTGAAGGGGAAGACAAAGGACAACATGAAGGCTAGATTGGATATAGCTTTATACTGTAACCGTAAAAATATGGAGTTGGTTTATGACGAGTCACGGGTTGCAAAACCAAGGGCAAGCTTCGTGTTAGAGAAAAACGCACAACTGCTAGTCTACAAATGGCTTAAGAGTCTACGTTTCCCGGATGGACATGCATCGAACATATCAAGGCTTGTTAACATAGAGGACTGCAGATTGTATGGAATGAAGAGCCATGACTGCCACGTGTTTATGCAAACACTCATCCCATTAGCTTTTCGTGATTTGTTGCCAGAGGGAATATGGGATGCACTAACGGAGATCAGTCATTTCTTCAGAGATATATGCTCCAGCAAGATGAATGTTGAGCACATTGAGATGCTTCAAACGAATATCATCGAGACACTATGCAAACTTGAGATGATATTCCCTCCTTCATTTTTTGACTCAATGGAGCATCTCCCTATACATCTACCGTTCGAGGCAAAAGCTGGAGGACCGGTCCAGTATAGATGGATGTACCCATTCGAACGGTGAGATATTACAGTTGCAATGGAATTCATATCTTAAAGTATTTTCTATGTTTTTCTTATTTGAAAATACTTGAATTGTACTTCAATGCAGGTACTTGTTTAATCTAAAAAAAAAGGTTAAGAACAAGGCGCATGTTGAGGCTTCGATATCTGAGGCCTATATTGTTGAAGAGATATCAACATTTATCTCGTACTATTTCGAACCTCATTTGAGAACAAGAATCAATCGCGTTCCACGGCATGACGATGGCGGTGAAGTGCCTTCCAGTGGGAACTTGTCAATATTCTCCAATACTGGACGACCCACACCTAAAAATGCCGTAAGAGGAAGATATTTGTCGGAAATAGAATTCAAACAAGCACACAACTATGTTCTATTTAACTGTGATGAGCTGAGACCATTTATTCAGTAAGTCTATATATGTGTAATAGTAATTAAACTTTGTCAGTAATATACTGTTAATTATATATTGTAATATCATACACTCATTATCACTTGCAGGCAACATCGACAATATTTGCTCTCCAATAACTCGCAGCTGACCGAATCCCAGATCTTTCAATTACAAGATGAACAATTTGCCACATGGTTCAGAACACATGTAAGCACTATCACAAACTCATTCTAACGTATGCATGTCATTACGAGATTCTCGTTCATTTACCGTGTATTGATGTACATTTAATTACATATATTTACAAGGTTTATCAAATGGGAAGGAGTGCGCCCAAGTCATTGTCTTCATTAAGCCTCGGCCCTGAAAGAAAAGTTAAGTGCTACAACGGGTATTTTGTCAATGGATATGTTTTCCATACTGAAGAATACGGGCAAGGAAGAAAGACATACAACTGCGGTGTTTGTGTTAAGGGATCCACAAGTAGCCAGTTAGAAGTTGACTACTATGGTAGATTAGAAGAGGTCGTCGAACTGCAATATCATAGCGAGCAGAATAAAGTGTTTTTATTCAAATGCTATTGGTATGACACGACGGACAGAGGAATCAGAGTTGATCCGCACCATGGTCTGGTCGAAATCAACTCAAAAGCTAGACTCCGCAACATAAACGATGTCTTTGTTTTCGCAAAGCAATGTCAACAAGTTTATTACACATACACCCCTTCATTTAGAAAGGATCGTTCAAGAGTTGATTGGTTGTCCGTTTTAAAAACGAAACCACGGGGTCGTGTCGAGGTTGTTCAGGATGAGAACGAAGACACAAGTGTGCGAGATGAAGTCTTTCAAGTTCGTGAGTTGGTTGAACCATATCGAGTTGCTCCTTCGATTGAATTGGAAGAAAATTCAACTTTTCGAGTTCTCGATGATAGTCTTGTTGATATTGACGGAGAGGAGTTGAATGTTGTTCTCAGCTCTAGCGGACAACCAAATGTCGATGAAGAAGATGATATCCATATTGAAGATTGCGATGAAGATGATGACAATTCAATTGACGAGGAAGAAGAAGAAAATTCCGACTAATTATGGACATGAAGCCCTATGTAAAAACATTTGTCTCATGTAATTTAGATTATTGATGATGTATTTTGTAAAACAAAATATTTACTGTTTAAGCAATGTGGTTATTGTGTTTATGTGATGGACAGTTTATCAGTTAAGTTTCTGCAGGAAGGTAAACAGGCAATACAAAGACAAACTTTCCTGCATAATGCCACAATCACCGACGTCCATTCCGACGGACTCACCGTCCGTCGGTATCTCACAGAGAGTTCGAATATATTTACAACAAAATGCCACAATCACCGACGGCCATGCCGACGGACTCACCGTCCGTCGGTATCTCACAGAGAGTTCGAAAATATTTACAACAAAATGCCACAATCACCGACGGCCATGCCGACGGACTCACCGTCCGTCGGTATCTCACAGAGAGTTCGAAAATATTTACAACAAAATGCCACAATCACCGACGGCCATGCCGACGGACTCACCGTCCGTCGGTATCTCATAGAGAGTTCGAAAATATTTACAACAAAATGCCACAATCACCGACGGCCATGCCGACGGAATAACATCCGTCGGCATCTCACAGTAAGCTCGAAAACATAAAACCACCATCGACGGTATTACCGACGGCGTAGCTCCGTCGGTAATTTGTCGGTTACCCATTTTACCGACAGAATTACCGACGGACCGCGCGTTTCCCAAAGTGCGTTAATTAATGCGCCCCTGAACTTGTCAGATTACCGACGGAATCACCGACGGACTTCGAAAATTTTGGAGGGCTTTTAAAAATTCGGGGCGAAATTCGAAAAATACCGACGGAATTTTGACCTTTTACCGACGGATTTGTAACCTGTTACCGACGGATGTTAATTCCGTCGGGGAGTCCGTCGGTAAAATTGACCTATATGTTCCACCCCCGCCGCTTCGCCTCATTTTTTCTTCTTCTCCCCGCCGCTTCTTCTCTTCTCCTGCGTTTTTCAGCCTAGATTTTTCATTTTTTCCCCCTCAATCCTTAAACACTTTCACCTTTAATCTCTAGCAAGATTTGGTGTTGTAAATCTTCATTATATTAAAAGGTATGTGTTTTTTTTCTAATTTATTTTATTTTATTTTATTTTTAGTTGTTTTTATTTTTGTTGTGTTGGTGTTTTTTGTTGCAATGTAGATAAAGTTTTGAATTTGACACATTATTAAGGTATGTATATTTCGTTCCTTTTTTTTTTAAATATTTTTTGAATTTGTTGAATATTTGTTAATTTAATTGTTGAATAATTGAATTTAATTGTTGAATTTATTGAATATTTTTTGTTGTTGTGTTGTTAGAATTTTTATTAGGTAATTTAACTTAGAATTAGTTAAAGTTGAATTTTTTGAATTTTTTTTGAATTTTTTTAATTTGTTGAATATTTGTTTAATTTAATTGTTGAATAATTGCATTTAATTGTTGGATTATTGCATCTTTTTTGTTGTGTGTTGTTAGAATTGTTCTTAGTTCATTTACCTTAGAATTAGTTAACGTTGACATTTTTTGACTATTTTTTGAATTTGTTGAATATTTGTTAATTTAATTGTTGAATAATTGAATTTAATTGTTGGATTTATTGAATATTTTTTGTTGTTGTGTGTTAGAATTTTATTAGGTAATTTAACTTAGAATTAGTTAAAGTTGAATTTTTTGAATATTTTTGAATTTTTTGAATTTGTTGAATATTTGTTAATTTAATTGTTGAATAATTGAATTTAATTGTTGGATTTATGAATATTTTTTTGTTGTTGTGTTGTTAGAATTGTTATTAGGTAATTTAACTTAGAATTAGTTATAAAGTTGAATTTTTTGAATATTTTTTGAATTTTTTGAATTTGTTGAATATTTGTTAATTTAATTGTTTGAATAATTGAATTTAATTGTTGGATTATTGAATATTTTTTGTTGTTGTGTTGTTAGAATTGTTATTAGGTAATTTAACTTAGAATTAGTTAAAGTTGAATTTTTTGAATATTTTTTGAATTTGTTGAATATTTGTTAATTTAATTGTTGAATAATTGAATTTAATTGTTGGATTTATTGAATATTTTTTGTTGTTGTGTTGTTAGAATTGTTATTAGTTAATTTAACTTAGAATTAGTTAAAGTTGAATTTTTGAATTTTTTTGAATTTTTTGAATTTGTTGAATTGTAATTGTTAATTTGTTGAAGTATAATTTGTTGAATTTATTGAATTTATTTTTTGTTATATTTTTTATTGTTTTGAATATAATTATTGATTAATTTGTGAATTGTAATTGTTAACGTTGAATTTATCTTAGGATTAATAGTTGAATATGTTGGAATAATTAGTATAGATTGGTTCGATTGGTTGTGGCTATTGTTAATATTTGCAGGTTTGTGGATTTGGGTAGTATCTTTTTTAACTTTTGAATTTTATTTTACAATTATAATATAAAATTGTTTAGATGCGCAAAATGAAAACCAGAGCTGGTCGTCAAGTCGAATCAAGTTCGTCTAGCAGCGATGATGATGTTTCCTTAGGTGCCTCTCAAGAAGAGGCACCTACACCACCTGCGCCGTCAACCGATGCTGCCTCTTCCAGCGATGTTTCCCATCGCAGACGCGGCATGCCTTCGAAGCGGAATCAATTTACCCGCCAGTTCGAGGCACAGTGGAAGGACGATCTTTCAATGTAAGTTTGTTAATGTTTTAGTTTTTTTTATATAAAAAAAACAAATTTAAAACATAATTTATGAAGTAATCACAAATTAATTTCATTTCTTTTCAGGTTCACAAACATTGAGGCCGCCCGATTAATATCATCGGCGTTTAAAGCGTCGATGGAGATTCCATTGTTTCAATGGAGTCAGATATCCAGACATCCTGAATGGATGCCTCAAATCAATGCATGGTTTCGTAGATTTGAGGTTCGTGTTAATATATAATTTTCAGTTATTTCTAATTATAAATTCATTTTATAATTGTAAATAAATTATTAACATTTTAAAAAATTATTTTTTTATATACAGCATCGATTCTGCTGGGACGATGAACATGACAGTGTTGTGAGGAGGGTGTGGGAAAATCACGCGGCAATTAGGTAACATCGAAAACAATACGACTTTTTTTTACATAATTATTTATGTTTTGAAATGTAATTTTTTCGTGTGTGAATTAGGTTGCGTGATTTTTGGTATGACACCCAGAAAAAAGCAAAAAAAACAGCGAGGGATAAGGGGTTACAAGGCTGGAACGATGTTGCGGTTTGGAGGGATTTCAAACCAATATACATCCCGGAAGATATATGGCCGCACTATCTTCAGCACGTGACGTCTGAGCGGTTCACTCGACGCTCACAGTCCGGTGCCGACAACCGGAATCGGCAAATTCATGGCTCGGTTACAACGCACACCGGCGGCTCCGTTCCGTTTGCTGCACATGCGAAACAGATTGTAAGATTAATTTAAATGAAATATATCGTTCAATTAATTTGTTGTTAATACATTTTTTTCATTATATATAGGCTACGTCTCTTGGACGTGAGCCGAGCCCTATGGAGCTGTTTGTGGAGACGCACGTGCGGAGTCATGACCGCGAAAAGGGGACGCAACAGTTCGTTGACAACCGTGCTCAACAGTTTTTGGTGTGTTTGTTTAACCATTTTATTTTGTAAGTTATTATTATGTTTATTGAATTGAATATGATTATTTTTTTTTTCAGGAGACCTATAATAATCGGTTGAGGGAGAGATACGGGGATGATCCTTCGACCCATCCGGAATTCGATCCGGATTTGTGGATGGAGGCTGGATCGTCAGGTGGACCCGATAAAAATCGGGTTTACGGGCTCTCCAACACTACCGCTGCCAAGTTGCGGTCGACCGGTACTGCTTCAAACCGGTGGGAGCTCCCAATCTGTATCGAGCTCCCAATCTAAGGAGTTTGTGGCCTTGCAGCAAAGGTGCGACCACCTATCAGAGGCGTACACACAACTCAAAGAAGAGCAAAGATTGGCGAACGAA
>CM031992.1:9072437-9172450 GCA_018804465.1 Populus tomentosa | reverse complement strand
CCCTTATCTCAAAAGTTCACGAATGGTAATTACCAAGTGGCGACATACATACTTGTGCCAGAGGTGATATGCGAGGACTAATGCCTCCTTCACGCTCCATTTGAGCCACAGTGCATGCTATTCTCAGCTCCCTACACATATGTCAGCAAGCAGAAAAATCAGCAAGCAAACTTATGGGTTAACATACTGTTTATTTTAAATCAAAATATAAAAAAGAAGAAGAGACAACTTCAAGGTTTCTCCACCCAAAATAGCTGCTAAAAATAGGCCATCCGGCTTCAATGCTAGTTTACACTGTCATGAAAACCAATGAAATGGACAAGTGTCATAGACATGACCACATCAGGATTTCAAACAAATTGATTAGAGAGATTTCATGACGATAAGAACCAAAAACAACTATAAAGAGAAGAGCAATAAGGTTTAGACGTCTACTGGTCTGTGTGTGGTTGTTGTAGACATCCATTGTACTTTCATTAACAGTGTCAAATTATTTGCTGATGAAGTACAGCTTTGGTCTTATTTTACAGTCTTATATCTTGATTTATCAAAAGATTATTCTCTTATGCTTCAGAATAAATAAATAAAAAAGTTTTTCGAGTTATAATTAAATTGAAGATAACTTTCAGAGTAGCGCATAGAAAGCACTTCTATATCTTGCTATCTGCATAGCAAACATGTATGCTTCATCCGTGTAGTTTTTTCTCCTGGGGTTTCCCATTATTTTCAATAATTCTAATGGTTTCCATCCCCTAATGTCGCATGCATTTACAAATTCTGGAGGATATCATGTATGAAAAAGATGCTAACGCTCAAAGAAATTCATAATAAAGAAGTGCATACCTGTATCATGGCTCCTGGAAGATCATTTGTCCAATGGAGTCCCAAGCAACTGATAACCAAATCTACTGAACTTCATAGTCAAATACAAAACATAACATTTAAAACCAGTTCTTCCTGATGACTAGTTTTCACAAGAACCAAATAGATGAAATCCACTTACAGACCTTTCTTTTATAGGTAGAAACTCCTCATCTCCCACCACAAAGGACGTTTCAATATTCTGATTTGAATCTTGTTGAGCAGCATCAGCATCCTTGCATAATTGAACCATGTCATTTGAAGTGTCCATCATGATAAGCTTTTCAATGGAGCCTGGCATTTAAAGTGGCTACAAGATTAAAGTTTAATATTTATGATATAATTTACAAGATCATGCCTAATGAAGGAAAATGACTAGAGAAAGAATAACAGCTTTTCCTACGTGTATGCTCATTTTCAAATACCATTTTGTGGTATCAAAAACGTGTTTCAAGTATTGTCTTATCACCTGCCAAAATCTCTGATAAATAATGTCACATGATTAGACTTCCATTCAGCTGAATCCCTCCCTCTTTTGAACCTCTTAATTCATGATCACTCAATCTAACAGTTAGTGCTGAACACCCATGTCTCAAAAATTTTGAAATACAACCTTAAAATTTTTCAATTTAACTTCTATAGTTATTGAAACACATAACTAGCAGAAAAAGTCTTAACATCGATTCTCACCACGACCACGTAGCAAACGTCTGACAGCTTCCGAAGAACCCCCTAAGCACAACGCGGTAGGGAATGTTTTCTTGCAATCCTACAAAACACAAACACACAACAAACGGAATCAACAATCTGGAACTAAGCAAAACTCATCAAACTTCAAAATTTAAACTTCTCAAACACACCACTACTAGAAAATGCAACTTCACAAAAATTAAAACCTCTCATTTCTTAATACTACAGCATTCTAAACATACTTAAAAACAACAGTAGACGAGAAGGTAACTAGTTACTACCTCCAGGCGATCCAACAAATTGTCAGCAACAGCATCCACAAAAGGATCACTTGGCCTCATCAACCACGCAGCTCGGTCACGCTGCAGCCACCCCACAATTGGACCAATACCCAGAAGCAGATATACAATATCGAATTTGAAATCAAGCAAAAAACACAATAACAAAGATATCAAAATGTTCAAATCATAAATCTACAGAGAAAGACTGGATTTTTACCTGTTTTCGTTTGAGTTCCCGATCGAAAATCTTGACCCTTGGACTTTGTGGCCCATCGATGGTGTTATTGTCGATGTTTGTGCAATAAGAAATTGAGGGGATGAGAGTGTAGGTCTCTTTTGTTGCTCTTCTTCTTCCTCTAAGGAGCAACTGTGAAGTCCTCTGACACATAGACAGGGTGCCTCTCATTTTCTTTAAAGTTTCAGAAGCTAAGGTGTTTGGACTCTAGAAAGCTTTAAAAACCTCAATAAAATCTGATTAATTTATTTTTTTTATATTATTTGATATATTAATATTAAAAATAAATTTTATATATATATATATATATATTATTTTGATATATTTATAATCAAAAAAATAATCTTGATTATTATCCTCAACTTCCCAATAAAATTTGGTTGTAAATAATCTTGGGTAAATCTATTAAGTGCTCATTCTATAATTTAAAAAAAATATTTAAAAAAAAATTAAAATTTTTATTGTTTTTGGATTGTTCTATATATTGAGGTCAAAATTAAATTTTTAAAAAATATACATTTTTCATATAAAAATTATTTTAAAAAACAATTGTTACCACAACATCACATAATCTAACTTGGTTCTGTTTTACTAGCTATCAACAATGTATAAAACTAAGAATTCTTCTTAAAAGTCATCAGTTCGAGTCTTACAACCTCAAGACCACTGGAAACTTACATGGTCGTTAACTTCAAGGCACGTGGGATTAGTTGAGATGCACGTAAGCTAGACCAGACATCCATGTTATTAAAAAAAATTGAGAATTTAAATGAATTTGTCAATTTTCAAATGTTTCATTTGAATTCCCAAACTCTTAATATATTGGTGCTGCCACGAGAGTATGCATAAGTTTTGGTCTACTGAACCAACAAATGGACAAAATTGAAGGTAAAAGGAATAAAAAATAAACATGAACATTTTCAAGAAACTCAAGAAACATATTCAAGACCAGTGTGCATGACATATGTTGAATGATCCATGCTCATGAAACGCCCACTGATCAAGACTGACATGAGCTCATTGTGTAAAATAATTTTTGTAAAATTTAGAATAGAAAGAATAAAGACTAACAAAGAAAGTATGGTGGATGTTTCCAAAGAAATCACTAAACAATAAACAACAAAAAACGCCCTACCATGAACTCATTGTGTAGTTGAACTAAATACACTAACATCGGTTACGACTTGCATGAAATAGCAATCCATTTGTGTTTGAATTTAAAAAAAAAATCCTAATTTTCATATAATTAAAGATAAAACGAATAAAAATAAGAGTGGACATTTTCAAAGAAATCAGGGAACATACTCAAGAACAGTGCGCACGATATCCGCCAAATGATCTAGGCTCATGAAACGCCCGCATGAGCTTATTGTGTCAAATGATTTTGCTAACATCAAGTATAGAAAAGAATAAAAAGTAACACAGAAAATAGGTGTACGTTTCCAAAGAAATCACTAAACAATCAACACCAAAGGAGGCCATGCCATGAACCCATTGTGTATATGCACAAAACACACTGACATCGGCTACAACTTGCATGTAATAGCAATTTCCCTGTATTTGATTTTTTCTAATTAAATCCTAATTTTCATATAATTAAAGATAAAAATAATAAAAATCAGAGTGGACATCTCCAAGGAACATATTCAAGACCAGTGTGCACAACATTCGCCAGAAGATCCAGGCTTATGAAATACCCGTGGGTCGGGATTGACATGAGCTTATTGTGTAAAATAATTTCTATAAAAATTACTATAGAAAAGAATAAAAACTAACATAGAAAGTAGGGTGAACATTCCAAAGAACTCACTAAACAATAAACATTAAAAGAGGCCCTACCATAATCTCATTGAGTAGATGCACTAAACACACTAACATCGGCTACGACTTGCATGAAATAGCTATCCCCTTACGTTTGATTTTTTTTTAAATCCTAATTTTCATATAATTAAAGGTAAAAGGAATAAAAATAAGAGTGGACAATTTCAAGGAACTTAAGGAACATATTTAAGACCAGTGCGCTAGATGATCCAGGCTCATGAAATGCCCGCATAAGTTCATGGTGTAAAATAATTTTTCTAACATTAAGGATAGAAAAAAATAAAAACTAACAGATAAAGTAAGTTGTATGTTTGCAAAAAAAAAAAATCACAAAACATTAAATAGTAAAGTAGACTACCATGAACTAATTATGTAGATGCACTAAACACACTAACATTGACTACGACTTGCATGTAATAGAAATCTACCTGTGTTTGAGTTTTTTTATTAAATCCTAATTTTCATATAATTACAGATAAAAATAATAAAAATAAGCGTCAACATTTCCAAGGAACTAAGGGAACATATTCAAGACAAGTGTGCACGACTTCCGCTGGATAATCCAGGCTCATGAAACACCTGCATGAGCTCATTGTGTAAAATAATTTTATAACATTGAGGATAAAAAATAACAAAAGGTAACGGAGAAAGTAGGGTGTTTGTTTCAAAAGAATTCAATAAACAATAAACACTAAAGGATGCCCTGCAATGAAAACATTGTGTAGATGTATTAAACACACTAATATCGGCTCCAACTTCTGTATAATAGCAATCCCCCCTTGTGTTTGAATTTTTTATTATTAAATCCTAATTTTCATATAATTGAAGATAAAACAAATAAAAATAAGCGTGGACATTTCCAAAAAACTCAGGGAACATTTTCAAAGTAAGCTTTGTTATGAACTCATTGTGTAGATGCACTAAACACACTGATATCGGTTACGACTTGCGTGTAATAGGAATCCCTCTCTATTCAATTTTTTTTAAAAAAATCCTAATTCTAATATTATTGAAGATAGAAAGAATAAAAATAAGCGTGGACATTTGTAAAGAACTTAAGGAATATATTCAAGACTAGGGCATACTACATCGTCGGATGATCCAGTCTCATAAAATGCCCATATGAGCTCATTGTGTGAAATACATTTTCTAACCTTGAGGATAGAAAAGAAAAAAAAACAAAGAAAGTAGGGTGAACATTTCCAATTAAATCACTAAACAATTAACACTAAAAGAAACCCTGTCATGAACTCATTGTGTAAATACACAAAACACACTAACATCGACTAAGACTTGCATATAATAGCAATCCCCTTGTGTTTATTTTTTTTTCTTTTATTAAATACTAATTTTCATATAATTGAAGTTAAAAAGAATAAAAATAGGCTTAGACATTTTCAAGGAACTTAGGGAACATATTCAAGACTAATGTGCACGACTTCCGCTAGATGATCCAAGCTTATAAAACGCCCGCATGAGCTCACAGTGTAAAATAATTTTTCTAACATTAAGGATACAAAAGAATAAAAAGTAACAGAGGTAGTAGAGTGTACGTTTCCAAAGAAATCAATAATGAATAAACACAAAAGTAGGTTCTGCCATGAACTTATTACGTAGATGCATTAAACACACCAACATCAGTTATGACTTGCGAGTAATAGAAATCCCCCCTGCATTTAATTTTGTTTTTATTAAATCCTAATTTTCATATAATTGAAGATAAAAGGAATAAAAATAAGCGTGGACATTTCCAAGAAACTCAGGGACATATTCAAGATCAGTGTGCACGACATCCGCCAGATGATCTAGTCTCATGAAACTCCCGCATGAGCTCTTTGTGTAAAATAAGTTTTCTAACAATGACAATTGAAAAGAATAAAATGTCATAAAGAAAGTAGAGTGTAGGTTTCCAAAGAAATCACTAAACAATAAATATTACTTTCTCTAAAACAATGTGTGTTTCCAAAGAAATCAGTAAATAATAAAACACTACTTTCTCAAAAATAATAGCCTACTATAGTGTTTCTTGTTTAGTGATTTCTTCTAAAACATATACCCTACTTTCTCTATTACTTTTTATTCTTTTCTATCCTCAATGTTCAAAAAATTATTTTACACAATAAGCTCATGTGAGCATTTCATGAGCTTGGATCATCAACTATAACTTTCATGTAATAGCAATCCCCTTGTGTTCAAATTTTTTTTTTATTAAATCCTAATTTTCATATAATTAAAGGTAAAAAGAAAAAAAATAAGCACATACATTTTCAAGGAACTGAGGGAACATATTCAAGACTAGTGCACACGATATAAACCGAACAATCCAGGCTCATGAAACGCCTGTTGGTCGAGTCTTACATCAACTTATTGTGTCAAATAACTTTTGTAAAATTTAGGATAGAAAAGAATACAAACTAAAATATAAAATAGGTTGGACATTTCCAAAGAAATCACAAAACAATAAACACTAAAGGAGGCCCTGTCATGAACTCATTGTGTAGATGCACTAAACACACTAACATCGGCTACAACTTGTGTGTAATATCAATCCTTTTGTTTGATTTTTTTTATTTACTAAATCCTAATTTTCATATAATTAAAGATAAAAAGAATAAAAATAAACGTGGACATTTTCAAGGAACTCAGGGAACATATTCAAGACCAATGTGCACGATATAAACTAGATGATCCAAGCTCATAAAACGCCTGTTGGTCAGGACTGACATGAGCTTAATGTGTCAAATAATTTTTGAAAAATTAAGGATAGAAAAGAATAAAAACTAACAGAGAAAGTAGGGTGGATGTTTCCAAAGAAGCCACTAAATAATAAACACTAAAGGAGGCCCTGTCATGAACTCATCATGTAGATGCACTAAACACACTAACATCGGTTATGACTTGTGTATAATAATAATCCCCCCATGTTAAAACTTTTTTTATTAAATCCTAATTTTCTTATAATTGAAGATAAAAAGAATAAAAATAAGCGTGGGCATTTCCAAGGAACTCAGGTATTTCGTTTTTTTCAACTAAAACAAGGAAAATGGCAGGTCATAGGGTTTTATGTCACCCTTATAACATATTTAGCAAGCTAGCACTGTTTATCTAAAATATCTTATGCTCATTTTATGTACCTAAAACAAGGAAAAATAAAAACATTACTATCAAATTTCATCCGTTCTTGTCTGTCTTTTGAATTGTTATTGTTTTATTGTATAAGAGTTTCTATTTCATGTATTTTATTTTTTTCAACTAAAACAAGAAAAATACATGGTATAGGGTTCCCTATCACCCTTATAAAATATTTAGCAATTTAGCATTGTTTATCTAAAATATTTTATACTCATTTTTTATAAATAAAATAAGGAAAAATACCAGTGTTACTGTCAAATTTCATCTGTTACTCTATGTCTTTTGAATTCTTACTGTTTATTGTTTACGAGTTTCTACTTCATGCATTTTATTTTATTTTTCAATTAAAACAAGGAAAATGACAGGTTATTAGGTTCCTTGTCACCTTTAATTTTTTTTAGCAATTTAGTACTGTTTATCTGAAATATCTTATGCTCATTTTGTGTAACTAAAACAAGTAAAAATATAAGCGTTACTGTCAAATTTCATTTATTAATGTATATGTTTTGAATTGTTACTATTTTAATATGTATGGGTTTCTACTTCATGTATTTCATTTTTTTCAACTAAAACAAAGAAAATAACAGGTTATGGGGTTCCTTGTCACTCTTATAAAATTTTTAACAATCTAGCATTGTTTATCTGAAAATATTTTATGCTTATTTTTTGTAACTAAAACAAGAAAAAATATAAGTATTATTGTCTATCTTTTACTCTGTTACTTTTTTATTGTTTAATGGTTTCTACTTCATGTACACTATTTTTTCCAACTAAAACTAGGAAAATGACAAGTTATTGGGTTCCTTATCACCCATTTAAAATATTTAGCAATCTAAAATAGTTTATTTGAAATATTTTTTGCTCGTTTTATCTAACTAAAAGAAGAAAAAATACAAGAGTTACTATCAAATTTCATCTATTACTCTTTTTCTACTCAACTTTTATTGTTTTATTGTTTAAGAGTTTCTGCTTCATGTTTTTCAACTAAAACAAGGAAAATGAAAGGTTATGGGGTTCCCTGACAACCTTATAAAATATTTAGTAATCTAACACTATTTATCTGAAATATCTTATTCTCATTTTGTGTAACTAAAACAAGGAAAAATAAAAGTGTTATTGTCAAATTTCATCCTTCACTATCGGTCTTTAGAACAATTTTTATTTTATTGTTTAAGGGTTTCTTCTTCATGTGTTTTATTTTTTTTTTCAACTAAAAAAAAAAGAAAATGGCAGGTTATGGGGTTTCCTGTCACTCTTATAAAATATTTAACAATCTAGCACTATTTATCTGAAATATCTTATACTCATTTTATATAAATAAAACAAGGAAAAATACTAGCGTTACTATCAAATTTCATCTATTACTCTTTATCTTTTGAACTCTTATTGTTTTTATTGTTTAAGTGTTTTTTTTTCATGTATTTTATTTTTTT
Organism: Populus tomentosa; assembly: GCA_018804465.1. Taxonomy (NCBI): domain Eukaryota; kingdom Viridiplantae; phylum Streptophyta; class Magnoliopsida; order Malpighiales; family Salicaceae; genus Populus; species Populus tomentosa. The sequence goes on along the minus strand of CM031992.1, from coordinate 9,163,997 downwards.
CAACTAAAATAAGGAAAATGAAGGTTATAGGATTCCTATCACTCTTATAAAATATTTAGCGATCTAGCATTATTTATCTGAAATATCTTATGCTCATTTTATATAAATAAAATAAGGAAAAATACAAGCATTATTGTCAAATTTTATCTGAACTTTTATTTTTTTTATTGTTTGAGGTTTCTTCTTCATGTATTTTATTTTTTTCAACTAAAACAAGAAAAATACAGGTCATAGTTCCATATCACCATTATAAAATATTTAGCAATCTAATATTGTTTATCTAAAATATCTTATGCTCATTTTAAATAAATAAAACAAGGAAAAATACCATCGTTATTTTCAAATTTCATTTGTTACTCTCTGTCTTTTGAACTTTTATTGTTTTATTGCTTAAATGTTTTTACTTCATGTATTTCATATTTTTCACCTAAAACAAGAAAAATGAAAGGTTATGGATTCTCTATCACCCTTATAAAATATTTAGCAATTTAACACTATTTATCTTAAATATTTTATGCTCATTTTGTGTAAATAAATCAAGAAAAAATACAAGCGGTATTGTTAAATTTATTGTTACTGAAGTTTAAGCTTTATAGAAAGTTATTGTTACTGTATGTCTTTTTAATTGTTATTGTTTTATTACTTATAAGTTTCTACTTCATGTATTTTATTTTTTTCAACTAAAATAAAAAAAAATGACAAGTTGTTAGGTTCCTTGTCGCTTTTGTTTGTTGTTTAACAATTTAGCTTTATTGATTTAAAATATCTTATGCTCATTTTGTATAACTAAAATAAAATAAAAATATATATTAAACACATCTTGTTACTCTAGAAATTAAGTTAGTTTTATGATAAAATTTTCATTTTAAGAAGCATTAACCAGGTCTTTTAAAGTGATATAAAGATTATAAATATTAAAATGAATAACAATTGGGTCGATATATTAATTTATGAAATCATATAGATTAAAGGCTAATGAATCTCAACTTATCACTCATGCACCACCCTAGTTATAAGATTCGGCTTTGGCTTAACATGTCAATCCGGTAACTCAAGGCTCGGCTTGTGGCGAGTGGCTCACGGCAAGTCAGTGAAAAAACATATTTTTTGCTTTTTTTTTTTTTTTTTTAAATTAAAACTGAATTAACCCTGAACCCAGGTGGTATAGCTATGTTCGTCGCGTGGCATATATTTAATTACCAGAAACTGTATATTATAGAAATTGAAAATTTGAAGGATTTTATTTGAAAAGTGATGATTGCATTAAGAGCATTTCAACCTTTTAAGAATTTTTAGTATTAATCAATTGAATTCATGATTTCTATTGTTTTGCCATAAAAGTGGTCGTAGGTCAAATGCATTTGGTTTCTTAAACCAGTAATGAAACATCTGATTTGTTTCCGGGACAATAACAATCCAAGTTTTTCGTTGTTTGATTTTCACTTTCTTGTTTCCATGGCTGCTTTTTTCTCTGCATAAAAATCTTCTCACCTGGGCCTACTTAGTGAGTATCTTTCTTCCATGTTTGGTCCGCTTTCAGCATATCCACCACACATAATCATGTCCTTGTTATCTCCAAAATCCTCTCCTTTCTCCCTCCATCCCTCCACCACTTCACCCGCCCCAAACAATAGTTTTTCTTTCCCACTCACTTCAATTCCAGTTTCCACACTAAACCACAAACACCCACTTAAATTCTTCAGCAATAGGAACTGGGTTTGTCTCAGAAAAAGAATTCATGTCAAATCTCCTGATTCTGATACAACTGAAAGTGTCTCAGCTTCAAGTGATGGCTCATCATCATCATCATCAAGTACAACTAGTTTCTTGTCTTTTCTTTGCCCTCTTCTCAAGCTCTTTTCTGTAAGTGTCTTCAACAGCTCCTAACTAAAGATATCAACATTTTCGTTTCACCTTTTAAACATTTTACATGCATTATGCTGAAACTCTCATGTTATATACTTAACTGGATTGGAACATAAAAGTTTTGATCTTGGCTATGAAGGTTTAAACTTTTTCTTTCTGTTGGTCCATGTGCAATATATAAGAAAACTTGTGTTTTTATAGTTTATGCAATACATACTTCTGTTGAGATTGAAATCTTATCGTGTATGGACATAATCCTTATAATCATTCAGAAATTTAGGGGTTTAAAATGATCCTTTTGTGCTTCATTTAATTAGGGTCTGGTTATTTCTTGCAGGGAGGTGATCCTTCTCAAGAACGGAATTATACTTTAGAGGTAATCTCTTCGGACAGTTCCCTTGTTTTAGCATCTATTGTTTCCTATTTGCTTGCTGTTAACAGTTCATTAACAATAATTTTCTCTTTTAGCCCCGTCGCTATTGTTGGTTTCAGTCGATATTCCTGCTCAATTTGAATTAGAATTTTTGGAAATGACATACACCATAGTCTCATTTTTTTTATGGAACTTTCCATTGTAGGCATTGAATGCATGATTAGGAAATGCTTAAATTCCTGAACAATTTTATTTATTTGTATTTGTTGTTTAATAGTAGGTAGCAACGTCTTCCTTGTCTACCTTGGCACGACTTCCATGGGGATCAAGATCACTATCAGAGAATTTGAACAACCAAGAGACAACCATTTCAGATCCTCCTAAACCTTTGCAACTGTATGAATTTGGTATGTTTCGTTCCAAGTGCATGGTCAACATTCCAATAACACTGTTGTTCATACTGCATTATATGTAGAGAATGTACCTTTTCTTCCTCTTTTTAAGTGGATCAACAATATTTAACCATATGATCTATGCCATTGTAGTGTATAATCGATAGACCATGATTTAGTAGCAAATTATTTATTCATCAGACTCTAGCATGTGCTAGGACTTACATGCTTTTAACTCAGTTTTTATGCTATGCGGTACATTTATGATTAGTGATGGCTTAATATTTTGAAAAAGGTTATTGCTTGTTTTGTTAGGATTGGGATTTTCAAATTAAAATTGAATGTTCTTTTTGTACAGAAGCATGCCCCTTTTGCAGGAGGGTTCGAGAGGCAATGACTGAGCTAGATCTTTCTGCAGAGGTGAGGAATGACCTTCTATTTATTTCAGGGTGGCTTGGTTGTGATGTTGATATAGGTTGTAGCCTTGCAGACAAGTTTAATTGCTGTCTTATTATCCCAATAAAGTCTCATAGTTCACATTTTATCTTTCTATTACGAGCTAAGCACACATCCCTTCCCAATTTCCTGGTATTGCCCACCTTTCAGTGTTGAATACCCAAGAGCTTATTTGCCTTGAGGCTAAGAAGATCATGGCATTTTTCATAATCTCCTTCTGGTGAACATATTATCATCCTGATTAAGAGTAGGAAGTGAATCTTTCATAAGATTTGAACTCAGTTATCATCATTTTACATTTTAGGCTCCAAAAGAAAATCAAGATAAAATAAACATGCTGTTTCTAAAAAACAATTCCTAGATTTTTGTGCAACATTGACAATCAGCATGGAGTCTTGAACGTATCCAATTTGTGCTGTACCCCTTCAACTAATTAAACATGCATTTGCAGTGTATCATACACCATCTGCCTATCATATAATAAGTCTATGTTTGTGGTGTGATGCTTTAACCTTTTGAGTTGCCCTGGTATATCACAATAATGTAGTTATGATATTGAAAATATGATATAAAATCAGTTGGATTTTAAAGCAGTTTGTTTCTGAAGAAGGTCATATCTTCAGGTTGGATCCAATTGCACCTCAGATTATAGTGAATCTTGTTCATTTTCAGCCTTGACTACTTTCTATGTAGAGAAAGTGAAAAGGCCAGAAAAATGACAGAACACAATGATAAAGTCTAGGGCTTACTATCACTGAGTTCAGGTTTGACCTAGTACTCATCTTTAAAATGCAAAATAGACATGGAGTTGAATTTATATGTTCTATCTCAAGTCCCTTCCCTGTTTCGGTAACTTAAATATGAATTCTTTGAAAAATGGTTTTCATATATTTTTTCTCATTTAGTCCTTTGATATGTATGTACAGGTATATCCTTGTCCAAAAGGCTCTGTAAGGCATAGGGAAATAGTCAGAAAAATTGGTGGTAAAGAGCAGTATGTGATTCCTTCAGTAAGATTTTATATTATTTATTTGTGCTTTATGTGAATTTGTGATAAGCTGTATTGCTGTTGCATTAAGTCACAATAGGTCTCTGGACTTTTTTGATCCTTTGTGTGGAGTCATGACCATTCATATCAAGCCAGGAATGCAAAAATTAAGTACACACCACATATTTAACATGCCATGTGGTGGAAGGTTGCCTTTTCATGGGGTTGATTTCTTAATCTCTATTTCTAACTTGTGTTATTGAAGCTCAGGCATGAAGCTTATTTGTTTGAATCTTGCTCTGTTTGCGTTATTTCCTTCTTCTTTTTTTGCTTCTCTAATTGCTTTAATCACAAAAATTTTCCATGCAGGTTTCCTTTTCTCGTTGACCCAAACACTGGTGTTTCAATTTATGAAAGTGGTAAGTGATGAAGCATCATTTTGTGCAAGTTATGGGGCCTAGATTAATAATTACTAAATAGTTGGTCTTCCAAGTATTGTTGCTTCTCCAATTGCCAATACTAAATAGTTGGCCTTAATGATGCATGGCAATAAAAAAAAAGTGATTAATTATGGGAAAAAAGCTTACCTCTCCCTGTATTTCAATCTGTGGTTTATCAATTAATTTGTTGCAAACTATTGGTCTCTTTGGTCAGCAAGATTAAAAATTTACACATTAATATTTAAGCGAACTCGTTTCCTCTCCTTGGGATTGCATAAAGAGGAATTATCATCATGTATGCTAGGGCTGTGAATTAGGATAATAGACAGCCCAGAGATCTAAAGATCCCATGTAGAGCGGTTTTGTAACTATTGGCTATGCCTTGTGCATTAACTGAATTTTTGTTTGAAGTTCCATATAATAGGTTTTTCGGTATAGTAGTTCTGGAAATAGATATTCCTTTAAGAAGTCAGGCTGGTATGTTATGAGAGTCCTATTTGCATAACCTTTTAAATGATTGCTCCTTCAACTGGGGTAAATTCTTTGCATAGAATAGGTACAATCATCTAAAAGATGATTAGGTTTCTGCTTAAAATGCTGATGTTATTGATCATCGTATCTTTTACTTTTTGGGTTTGTTTGGAGTTTGAATAAATTGAGATGGAAACATAATTAATGGATATAGTATGTATATCTAATAGATATTTCTTTCCTTTCCTTTTTGTTTTGTTTTGTTGATCTTGCATTTTCCCGTTAAAGTTTCATTTGTGTTTTTGGGCACTAAAATGCAAAAATCTTTGGGCAGGAAAAAAAAAAGGATATGAAATTAATCTTCTCACCATTGTCATTGGTTTGAGCACTGAATGTATGTAATAAATTTTGTGAGGGGACTTAACATGAACCTGGTGGTGTTATCAATGTCATTGTTATGGGAGAATGTTACATATTTTCACAGCCTAGTTGTATGACACATTATTTTCATACTCGTTTTGATAGGTGACATTGTGAAATACCTATTTCAGCAATATGGTAAAGGTAGAAGTCCCTCAATGGGTCTCTTGGAAAGGTAATGGTCTCCAAAATTAGTGAATTGGTCATGGTTCTGTTCTCTTTTCCCTTGTCTAACTTGGCTATTCTCTCTAGCACATTGTTTACAGGATGGATGCCAACAATTCTTCGAGCAGGTAGAGGAATGACCTTGTGGGAAAAGGCCAGACTAGATCCACCATCCAAGAAGTTGGAACTTTTCTCATTCGAGAACAATCCGGTAAGAAAATGGTTTTGAACTCGCTGTTGACTGAGTAATGAAACTGACATTGCGGTAACTGGTATCTTGAAACACTAGTTTCATTCTCTTGAGTTTGAGATGGCAAGTGCTAGGACCTATTGGGTTCATTTTTTAAAACTTGGTTTCCTGAAACATAATGAACTCTTCATGGATTTCAAAACTCATTTTTTTAGCTGTTTCAGATTGTACCTTTAGTTCTCTTCTGAACACTGTTTTTGACAGACAAAAGAAATTTAAATCTAGTGATTATCAAACTTGATTCAGAACCCTAGCAGTTTCAGATTGCATTGTTGATTGAAGCTCCATTAAGAACTGTGTTTTTGACAGAGAAAAACTCAATTTACTAAGGAAAGGTAACGAGGAGAAGTTATCATGAAATTAGAGCAATATTATTCCAAAAACACTTTCTTGACCTTTGTTCGTATACTTAAATTAAGAGCTACTACATTCCTGCGCCCAATTTGGCCATCATGAGATGACAGTTTTATGGATTAACTTTCTAAGTTCTGCAACTATCAGATGGATAGTTGGGCCAAAATAAATGCTAATTCTCAAAAGCACATGTTGTAATAGACAGTATACTCAGATTTTTTACCTTTTAATACCCGGCCAAAATAAGCAAGAATTTTGCATCAATTTTGTCCTGTATATAATATGTTATCATCCTGTCTTTTCCTTCTTTATAGTATGCAAGACTTGTGCGTGAGGCACTATGTGAATTGGAGCTTCCATATATCCTTCAAAATGTCGGAACGGGGTCTCAGCGAACAAAGTTACTAGTTGATTCATCTGGATTCCAAGAGGTCAGCTTCAGCCTTTGCAGAATATCAACGTTATTTACAATTTTTAGTCAGTCTCTGTATTTTGTTTGTCTTGAAATGTATTTTTCTGCTTGCCATAATGCTGCATCATATGCCTGCCGCCTGCATTAGTTAATGATTACAGTGCCCTACAACACGCTCAAGGCTCTTGAACCTAACTTGGAAGCAGTGCTTACCTCCCCGTATAGCCATTACAAGCGCTTCCCATGCATCGAGTATTTGCCTATGCCATGAAAAGATTACTAACAAAAAGTATTCATTTATCTTTCTTTGCATATATTATTTGGGATCGGGCAATAAATACACAAATTTTCTTTCCCCTTTGTATCATACAGGTGCCTTACTTGATTGACCCAAACACCGGTGCGGAAATCGGTGACTACAAGAAGATACTGGCTTATTTGTTCCAAACATATTCCGCAGCAGCAACATAGTTTCAACACCAGAGTCCTGAATGTGAGAAAGAGGAGCTTTTTCACAATTGACAAGCCAGTGTTGCTGCGTATGTGTAGACGAAACAAAATCAGCTACGAAGAAGTTGTTACATGGATAGAACGAGACCCGCAAGCTTATTGTACGGAGATGAGAGAGAGATCATGTTCTTCCGCTTCAATTTTGTGCTGGATATGCAAGGTGGATGGGACCAACAAATGAGTAGAACCCATTGAACTTGGTTCCAGCAGAGGTTGTATATGCACCCATGTAGTAGTATAAGATGATCAAATCGTTCACTTGCAGCTCTGGCATCTGCTCATCACTTGTCGAAACATCATGTGAATCACAACTTGGTTTAAACAACATAAAGATCGATCCTAGGCTGGAAGGTTAGATGAATCCATAATCAATCCAATACTCCTCTCTCACTGGTTTGCCAAACGCATTAGTCAGGCACTAGAACGAACACAATTTCAGCGAAGTACCATCATGCTACACGTTGAACCTTCGGGTTCCACACATGAGGGCGAGACAGTGTTAAGAAATCTCAAGAAGTAGGGATCGAAGTGTAGAATTTTCTAAACTATAGGGTCAAGTATATACTTTGGTCGTGTCCCCCCACCTCACCACCTTGGTTGTATCCTCCGCCCAACACAGCACAAAATTCATATATATATATATATATATATATATATATATATATAATCTTAGTCAAATCAAAACCACTCAAACGCAAACAATAATCCTTCTTTAGCCGACCAAACCCTAACAGTACGTCCAATGGCCGCCTCGATCTCCATTTCCAGACTCATCCTCTCCTCTCCAACCCAAATCTCCACCACCGCTGCCACAGCCAAATCTTTCCTCTCATCTCTACCCCTCAAACCCAACCGCCTACCCAAGCCCCTGAGAACCACCACCAGAAAATTCTCCACTATCTCCGCCACCATTTCTGTCGGGGACAAACTCCCAGAAGCCACCCTCTCCTACTTTGACTCCGAAGGAGAGCTCCAAACCACCACAATCTCCTCCCTAACATCCGGGAAAAAATCAATCCTTTTCGCTGTCCCGGGCGCCTTCACCCCAACATGCTCCCAGAAACACCTTCCAGGTTTCGTGGAGAAATCAGCAGAGCTAAAGTCAAAAGGGGTAGACACAATCGCGTGTATATCAGTGAACGACGCGTTTGTGATGAGAGCATGGAAGGAGAATTTGGGGATAAAAGATGATGGAGTGCTGCTTTTGTCTGATGGGAATGGGGATTTTACAAAGGCAATAGGGTGTGAGTTGGATTTGAGTGACAAGCCAGTTGGGCTAGGAGTGAGGTCAAGGAGGTATGCGTTGTTGGCTGAAGATGGGGTAGTCAAGGTTCTTAATTTGGAGGAAGGTGGAGCTTTTACTTCCAGTGGAGCTGAGGATATGCTCAAGGCTCTCTGAATCTTCTTTTGCTTTCGGGTTCCTCTCTTGTCAATAAATAATAAAAACTTGAATCCCTGTGCTGTGTTGTGCTCTGTTTTGATGTGGAGAATCCTCTGTTTCCATATTTGAAATATGTGATGGGATCAAGTGCATCTTCTACTTCTGATCAGCTTTTAAGTGCATCTTTTCATGAGATTGGAACTCAACTGTTGGAATGCAAACATTTTTTAATTACATGCCATGCCATTTGGAGGAAGATTGCCTCTCTTTTTTCCATGGGGTTTCGTTTCAAACCTTTGCATCATTGAAGCTCAAGCGTGAAGCTTGCTGGTTTTGAGTCCTGCTTTGTTGCATTTCTTATTTCCTCTTTTTCGCCTTTAATTGCATAGACGCTAGCCCTAACACTCGTGTTTCAATTTCAAAAAATTCAAAATTTTACCAAATAATGTTTTGATCGCACTGCAAAACACCCGCCGTGGTTGATAATCAGTAGTCTTTTGTTACTTCGTAAACATCATCAAAATCCAAATTGGATCCTGGAACAAACCTTTATTGAAGATTTTATAAAAGTACAGAAAAAACCAAAAAAAAAATCATGAACTCCAAAGAAAAGATCATCTAGCATGACGCGAACAGGGTCAGCAAAACTTTGTTTATAGAGCAGATTCATGTTGATAAAGCATATAACGAGCGACATTGTTAAGAGCAGAAAAACATTAACAAGCTTAACTCGTACTTGATGATGACTGAACCTGCTACAGCCACAATTTGCTACTACAACATAGAACTGCATTACTCTTTTCTCTCGTAGATAATGAAATTTATGCCATTACTTGACTATAACAAATTATGCATTGTGCACATTAAATCCTCAACCTCTCTGCATTTTTTTTTTATCACTTTTGAGATAAGCTTTTCCTTTATAATTGTAAATCCTCAACATCTCTGCACAGTACATTTTTTCTTTTAATTTCTGTAACATTTAACATATAATAATTAATTCCTTAATTAGTGTCTTTATAATACCTGTTAACTTGAATGGGTATATCTCGTAATTAATTTTTTTAAACAAAAACCTAGAGAAAGAGAAGATTTTACTATATCCCTATAAATAAATCATTATTCATTGGAATAGTTATTTAACAAAATTACCCTTAGTTTAAAAATTGATCTTTTCACCATGATCCAATTGTCTTGCAACGTTAAGGTAGTAAATTTGTTTTTTAGGTGATATTACTAATTTAAGCCTAAAATAAAAAAAATAGATCGCCTTTCAATCAAGGGTGTTATTATTTTTAATTTTTTTTTTAAATAGTAAAATTAATTTGTTGCCTTTAAAAACAAAATCAACATAACTTTCTCACAAAAATTTTGTTGTCATTTTACATTGGTTTTATTGTCAATGTGAATGCTTCTTAGATGTATTATTGTATTTGATCATATAATAAATATTATTTTAAAAAACATGCTAGTGCGTGTTGAGTGGGCATTCCCCGCACCTTTTAGATAACATGTCCAAGATCGTTTGGTCACCAAACATTGCCTTTCACGGTCGTGTTTGAAATTTCTTCACACTCCCTCCATGATAGGGTTATGTTTGCGTCAAAATCGCCTTTGGTTTGGCACTAGAATCGTTTCTTTTTTTCTTCTTCTTGTATCCCTCCTTGAATTCCATGCTAAACCTTTCAAGATTTTAGACCATCCTTTTTAATTTTTTTTCCCCCTTCATATTCGATCCTCATCCTTTAAATATACGTTGAAAAAAACATTTGGTTGGCATGCATCAAAGTGAGGCCACAAATCTAGCATGCGACTAAGGTCATGTTTGATATTGGGGTATATGATGTTTTTCAAAAAAAATTTCATTTAAAAATATATTAAAATAATATATTTTTTATATTTTCTTTATATTTTTAATATTAGCATATCAAAACGATAAAAAATCCACTTAGAAAATTATTTTGAGGCTTTTTTAAAAAAAAATCATTTTTTTTATGAAAACCAACCCCACCTCAAAAAAATGCCTAAGATCTCAAGTTTTGAAGGTTCTATGCATCCATCCTTTGTTTTTGGACTAAGTTGAATAATAATTTTAAGAATCACGCAGAATTTCTAAGAATAACATTCGTTTTGGACAAGCTTGGGCAGATGATCGTTTGTTGTTCAAATTGAAAGTTTAAGGACGTGTTTGAAAAGTCTTGGAGTACTGGATTCGATTTGTGAGAAATGGTTATCAATAGGGATCCAGAATGTTCTTATTTAAATGTGGGCTGGACTGTTTTGGTTTAAGTTGGGCTCAATAAGCCCAGTATAAAAGGGAAAGAAAGCGCCCTTTTTGGACCTTTTCTCACTTTTCTTTTTTTCCCTTCATTTATTATCTTCTGAATTTAGTTATTTTTTTTTCTTTTTTTTCCCCTCCAGATTAACTCCTACGAGTTTTGAATTGAACAGTGGAAGGTAGTCTGTCACAATTTCATGGATGTAAGCTTCAAACCTTCGAAGAAAAATTCCAAATTCTTTACTTAGCGTCTCTTTCAAGAATGATTATAGTTTTTGTTTGAGGGAATATTTAATAATGTTATTTAATATATATATATATATATATATATATATATTAGAGGGCTAAGTTCTAACTCCTTAGAGTGGGAGATGTTGACCTCTGAACCTAGCTATTCTAGTGGAAAGAGAAATTTTAAGAGCTTTGCTTTTGCAATTCATAAATATTTTTAAAATATTTGTTTTTTTTATTTTTTATTTTTTTACTTCAAATTATTTTTTTATATTTTTAGATCATTTTAATTTGATAATATTAAAAATAATTTTTTTAAAATAAAAAATATATTAAATTAATATATTTTTAAATAAAAAACACTTAAAAAGATGAAAACATTAACCATTATAAAAGCCAATTGTCATGTACATGGCGCCCTTCACACCTTCACTATATGCTATATGTACTTAGGATGAGTCAAAAATATCAATTTTGGTAAAATATAATTTAAATAAATAAAGAAAAAGGGCTCTACTAAAATTCAAATAGAATTGGACAAATTAAATATTGCTGGAGGGTGCATAACACACACAGAGTTAAATCTTTATAAGTTAATATTTTTATATTCATGAAAATTTATTAATTAATCATTCAAATCAAATAAAAAATATTACTTAATCATGATTATTAATTTATCAGATTTCTTCCCCTTTTTCAGTCATCAATCAACTACTCCGAGATTGATGGATGAGACCGAGCCTAGAAATCCGAGTATAATTACTTTACTTACTTTTCATCCCAACCTCCAGTAATGAATAAAGCTGACGCAAGAGTAAAGTAACCGAAAAAAATAATCTAAACCTCATAATTAGACCTCCGAACCTATTTGTAAATATAATTATTTTTTAAAATATTTTTTCTTTAAAAAAATATTTAAATAATATTTTTTATTTTAAAAAATTATTTTTGATATCAATATATCAAAATAATATAAAAACACAAAAAATATTAATTTAAAGTAAAAAAATAAAAAATTTAAATTTTTTAAATTTTCTTTTAAAACACAAAAATAAATAGACCAATATTCAAAAAAAATAATAAAAAAAATCCTTTTCAACTCCTTAAATATGATAATAAAGGGCTTAAAGACAGCACATATACCCCTTTTTATGTGGGAGAAATAATCATGGTATCATCATAAGCCTCCTCCAACTACTTCACATGAAACTATAAGAAAATAAGGAATAAAAATAAAATAAACATATAATTATTGAACCACACCAGCAGATACACCAACCATGCATGTTATTTGCTTTCTTGTCAATATCAAGCCCTCCACGTTTCCTACCTTCCTTGCTTCATTTCGAAGATTAAGATTGTTTTTGCCATTTATTTTATTTTAATATTTTAAAAAAATTTATATCAAAAATAAATTTTAAAAATAGAAAATATTATTTGAATATATTTTTAAAATAAAAATATTTGAAAATCAATCAGTACGCCATACCAAACACGGCTTAACATTCAAGAAAAAATAATTGGCGCACCTTCCATTTTCATGTCACTTCCCTTCTTGTTTCTCCAATGAAATGTCGCCAGAAATCAATCTCCATTATCATGGGTTGGTGCAACTTTTGACCTCACAAATAATTAATTGCTTATTATATCTTCACATACAAGAACAGATCATAGCATTATTTTGTCACCTAAACCTTTCTCTAAGAAAAAAAAAATAATAATAATTTCTTGTCTCCTGTCAGCTCCTTTCATCAATATAGACTTGGGTTGCCTCAGTTCATCATCATGTACCCAGCACAGGAGCCCTTTCCCCCTCTCCCTCCTCTCTCTCTCTCTATCGAAAGAAAAACCAGACACATCAAGAACCATGAGACCCAACAAAAACCAATCTCCCATTAACATCAAGATCATCACCCTCAGTTTATTCTTTCTTCTCTTCCTTGTGCTGGTAGCTTGGTCAAGCTTCTCATCTCCGAGATCAAATCCACCCCCCAAATCAGAAAACGATGACCTAACAAACCCATCATCAAGTCTGTCTACTGATGAAGAAGATCAGCCAAAACCATCAACACCAGCCTGCCCTTCTCTTCCGTTGACACCAACATGCACCAAAACCCCACCTTCTTTAGCCAATGCTCTTGTCCATTACGTTACAACGAACATCACTCCACAACAAACCCTCAAAGAAATCTCGGTCACATTAAGGGTCCTGGAGAAAAAATCACCCTGCAATTTCCTGGTCTTTGGTCTTGGCCATGACAGTCTAATGTGGACATCTCTAAATCACGGTGGGCGCACTGTTTTCCTGGAAGAAGACAAGGCTTGGATTGAGCAGATCACAGAGAAACTTCCCTCTTTAGAGGCCTACCATGTGACGTACGACACCAGAGTGCATCAGGCAGACGGGCTCATGGAGACAGGAATGGGAGATGAATGCAAAGTTGTAAGCGACCCCAGATTCTCCAAGTGCCAGCTTGCTCTTCAAGGGTTCCCCAGTGATATTTATGACATGGAATGGGACTTGATCATGGTGGATGCACCCACTGGGTATCACGACGAGGCACCGGGGAGGATGACTGCAATCTACACGGCTGGATTGATGGCTAGGAACAGAGAGAATGGAGAGACTGATGTGTTTGTGCATGATGTTGATAGAGTTGTGGAGGATAAATTCTCCAAGGCTTTTCTCTGTGAAGGATACTTGACGGAGCAGGAAGGGAGGTTAAGGCATTTCATCATTCCTAGTCATAGAACTCGTTCGGGCAGACCTTTTTGTCCTTAGAGTTCCTCATCTCTCTTTTCTGCTTAGATTTGTTGTTTTTGTCTCTCTTGATCTTGTTTCTTGTCATATAAAATATAAATTTCTGGGCAAAGGGTTTTTTCTTTTCATATATGTATTTTCTATTGTTCCCAATTAATTTCTCTTCTCTCGGATTCTCTTTTAATTAATTTGGTTAGTTTTTTCCTTATATATCAAATTGAAATAGTGATGAGTAAATGATGGTTACTGTTACTTGAATATATTTTATAGTAAATAATTTGTATTATAAACTTTTTTATATTAGCCTTGTCACAGGAGTCTTTGTTAGCGAATAACTAATTTGTCTAATTTTAATAATATCAACTTAAAGTGCAAAAAAAATAATATCATCAATTGAAAAAATCACTCATTGATTAATAAATGTGGTTCAATAGTTGCGGTCACACCTATAAAATATTATTTTTTGTTTAGTTTTTTTTTTTAATTTCTTTCTTTACTAACCCAATTTTATTTTTAATTTTATTTTTCAATATTAAATTATTTTAAAAATTATACAGTTTCATGGATTTAACTTTTTTTTTTTTTTTAATATCAAAAGTTCTTAAAGATCATTATAATGTTAAAGCATTTAAAATAAATACAGATAAAACTAAATATAAATGATTTGTAATTTATTTTGACTTGTTTTATATAAGATTATTTTAATTTTATGATCCGGATTATGGAGTTGTTAGGTTAACCCGTGCTGACTCATATCACTTTTTTAATATGTGTTTTAATTCAAATTTTTTCAATATTTTTTTTTTAAATTAAATTGATTAGGAATTAAACTTTATGATTTGTTTCGATTTGCTTTTAATGAGGTTATTAAATTCTTATGATTTAGGTTATAGATTTGAAAGATCAGCCTAGATTGATTTGAGTTAATTCAATATGTTGTCGTATCAATATTTAACAAGAATATCATTTTCAATATTTTTAATCAAACCATGACTGATTATTTGGATTGCTTTTGGATCGGTCAAGTAGACCGAATCATATCAAATTAATCTCTTCATAATTTAAATAATTTTTTTTTACAAGAAAACATATTAACAATACCTAAGTAATATTTTTTTTTACATTTAAAAGAATTTATCTCACCCGAATCATGGCTCAAAACAAATCATATAATATATACTTGAAAAAGCATATATGGCTTTAATAAGGCGACCTAAGGTATACTTATTGTGGTCAGTAAGTATAAAAGGAAAACGTTGAGCAATGATAGGACACAAGCACATATTTAACAAAAATATATAATGTGTGGGTTTTTTTATTTTTATTTTTTTTATTGCATCACTATATATAATTTATTGTGAATTGTTATAGTAAAATTATTATTTTACTCTTTGATGGAAAAAAATGGTGACCTTTGTTGTAGGGGGAATTTGGTCTTTTTTAATGGTTCATTGGTCATTAAAAAATCGTTAAAGTGTTTCTGAGTTTTTTCCATTTTTGTTTTACATAATAAAACTATGTTTTTACCCTTAAAGTCAACAAAAATTATAATTATTGACTAATGATATTTTTTTTTTATTTTTTTACAAACATTAAACCAGTAGTTATTTTTTCATTCTGAAAAGTTGATGACACGTGCTCAATACGAGCTAGCGTATGGGTGATGTTCGCACACTTTGGGTAGCATGTGTGGCGCCACCCAATGGCCAAACTTGGTCTTTTGCTGTGTCTTTAGAAGCGCCACAACATCCTCTTCATCTTGGTCCAGTGCGTGGTGGAGGTTTATGGACATTTTGTTGTAGATAGTCGTTTTTTTTCTTTTTTTTTTTCTCTCTTTGCTAGAAAAAGTGCATGTTTATCCTCCTTTCCTTTTGTTTTTCAATTTCAATTCTTATATTTTTTATTGCTTATTTTCTTCCTTGGTCTTTTTAGAAAAGTTTTTATATTTTTAATTTAGTCTTTAAATTACAATTTTTCATATATTATTTTTTCCAATTTGCTCCTTATTATTTTGATTTCTGAATTTTTTTCTTGGCTTTTTTTATTAAAATTTAATTGATTTTCAATCTAACCCTCTAATTTTATTTTTTATGCCCTGTAATTTACTTTTTATTTTGATTTTAACCTCATTCTTTTAATTACTTTTTTTTATATGACTAATTGTTTTTCCAATTTCATCCTTCGACATTTGTGTTGTTCAAGATTAGGTTTTGTAATTTATTTCATTTGTCATGTTTCCAATTTAATAACAAGGGTCACGAGTTTTAAGAGTTAATACAATTAGGAATCTATTTTTTCCTCATTTCTTTTATGATTTTATCATTTCACATTAAATTTTTTAATAATTATTTTTTGTGTGGTTATTTTCAATTTTTTTATTAGTTTATTCTAGTCTTATAACCTAAACCATGAGTTTTGCAGGCTTTTTTTGGATATAGAATTTTTTTAATATGTTTTTTTTTTGTATTTGAGTTTTGAAGATTTGTTTTTATTTTTATACAGATAAGTTTTATTTTACAAAAAAAAATATACTTATTTCAAAATAATATTTTTGATTTGTTTAGCCTTGCATAATATTTTTTTCTTCCCTCACTTTCATATGTGTTTCTAATTTTATTATCTTATATTGATTTTAATAAAGAAATCTAGCAGACACTAATGAGTCAATGTCTCATTTTACAAAATCAAATATCTTGATCTATATCCATCTATTAATTTTTCTAGCTTCTCTTTTAGTTATTGTTAATGACTTTTATTTATTTACATAGGTAATTATCAATTTATTTTATTGGATGTCTAGATAAGCTTTTCAATTTACACTTTAGATTTTTTACATAAAAAAAAAATATCAAAATGGATTGTATACTCAGGCTTTTGTTTTCTTAAAAAGAAATTTATGACCCACGATGAAAAGCGAATCAAATAGCTACTAATTATATATGTAACATCCCTTTTTTTTTTTTTTCTTTTCAAAACACCGAATACTTTAAACATAGCAAAATACAAAAGTTTTTCTTTTTTTGAAATTTCCCATTAAGAAATTTCTATTGAAATTTCGATAGAGTTTTCCCTATATTTATAACATTTTAAGTTATCAACAACATCCTATTTAACACTAAATATATTTTCAACCTTTGGTCCAATCATTCTAGTTCAAAACAACCATCACCACAACAATACTTCAAGCATAACTTCTTAATAACATAATAAGGTAATGTATATCAATCACATTACAATTCTTCAAGAATATTAACAACTATAAAATAAAACTATTTAAAGAATTTAAAAGAGCTAAATGATTAATATCAATTCCAAAATAGTTAAGCAATAAAAAGTTATTATCCAAATGTTTTTACATAGATTAGGTTCTAATGTTAAGGTTTACATGTTTTATCTAAAATTTATTATATATCCAGAAGAACAAAATATATCTAGTCTATAAAAATATATGTACAACTAAATAGATCTATTTTGGTCCAGATGATGAAGGTCCTGAAAAAAAATAAATTATAATAAAAATTTAAATCTATTTATATACTTTCTCAAATTCAATTTATTATATTTCACTCATACACGACTATGTTTTATATATTTTCTCATATGTTATACTTTTTATTTATTGTTCAAGTTATTTTTAGACTTGCTAAATTGACTAAGTTATATTATATCAATATCAATACATTTTTTTTTTCAGAACATATTACCAATACTTGAATATTAATATTTAACATTAAAAAAAAAAACTGAATTAATCCATAAATTATCATGGGTAAATTATGTAGTATTGCATCTAAACGTGAAAAAAAACAGTTTACCGGAAAAAAAAAAGAAAAGAAAAGAAAAAGCTGTTTGCTTGTCACTTATCAAAAATAAAATAAAAGTAATTCAGGGTGGGGAGATCCTGAACCGGGCCGATTCCCATTCCATCCGCAAATGAAAACAAACTAGGATTTAGTCATTCATACAACCAAACACCATCTTATCTTTTATTGACTTCCAATGTGAGAAATGTCTGAACCAAAGCTCCAAACACGTAGGAAAACCAGTAGTCATGCTTTCTGTTCAAAATGAAAGTTTGAGACAGAAATTCGTGGATCAATTCAATTTTCACAAGCCCTAAGCATATGCCAGCAGAAACTGCTGGTCAGATGCCAATTGCTTTTCAGAGGCAAGTGGAATCCAAAACAAAATTATTAGAAAGATGCTCCTTTTGCGATGGTTTATCAGAACATAGCCCACTTGAATCCCTGCCAGGAGTCAATTTAAGAGACGAAGGCATTTTGAGATTGATTGGTCCGGCAATTCTACATTTCAGTTTGAGCAACACATTAACGTTCCCAGCTAATCAATCATCTATAAGCCTGAGTGGTTCCATATTGCTTTCCAGAAAAGAAAATAAATCGTCAGAGGGAGGACCTAAATCTTCAATCCTGTACTGTCTCAACTTCACGAGGCAGAAATTTATGATGTGGCTAGTACAGCACGGCACTTGATGAACACATCTGTTGTTTAGCCTGCAGGAATGGTAGTCATGGCTGCCTATTTCTAGCGTGAGCAAAAAGACTGCAGCGATGGGAAAAAAGAGCAGCTTTTAACAATTTTTATACATGACATGTAAAGCCTAAACAAGCTGTTTCAGTCAAATTTACAGTTTTGTAGTAAATCTTTTGCCATGCCTTTTCCTAAACATTTCTCTAAGAAAAAAAAAAAGAAATAATTTCTTGTCTCCTGTCAGCTCCTTCCATCAATATAGACTTGGATTGCCTCAGTTCATCATCATGTACCCAGCACAAGAACCCTTTTCCTCTCTCCCTCCTCTCTCTCTCTCTATCGAAAGAAAAACCAGACACATCAAGAACCATGAGACCCAACAAAAACCAATCTCCCATTAACATCAAGATCATCACCCTCAGTTTATTCTTTCTTCTCTTCCTTGTGCTGGTAGCTTGGTCAAGCTTCTCATCTCCGAGATCAAATCCACCCCCCAAATCAGAAAACGATGACCTAACAAACCCATCATCAAGTCTGTCTACTGATGAAGAAGATCAGCCAAAACCATCAGCACCAGCCTGCCCTTCTCTTCCCCTGACACCAACATGCACCAAAACCCCACCTTCTTTAGCCAATGCTCTTGTCCATTACGTTACAACGAACATCACTCCACAACAAACCCTCAAAGAAATCTCGGTCACATTAAGGGTCCTGGAGAAAAAATCACCCTGCAATTTCCTGGTCTTTGGTCTTGGCCATGACAGTCTGATGTGGACATCTCTAAATCACGGTGGCCGAACTGTTTTCCTGGAAGAAGACAAGGCTTGGATTGAGCAGATCACAGAGAAACTTCCCTCTTTAGAGGCCTACCATGTGACGTACGACACCAGAGTGCATCAGGCAGACGGGCTCATGGAGACAGGAATGGGAGATGAATGCAAAGTTGTAAGCGACCCCAGATTCTCCAAGTGCCAGCTTGCTCTTCAAGGGTTCCCCAGTGATATTTATGACATGGAATGGGACTTGATCATGGTGGATGCACCCACTGGGTATCACGACGAGGCACCGGGGAGGATGACTGCAATCTACACGGCTGGATTGATGGCTAGGAACAGAGAGAATGGAGAGACTGATGTGTTTGTGCATGATGTTGATAGAGTTGTGGAGGATAAATTCTCCAAGGCTTTTCTCTGTGAAGGATACTTGACGGAGCAGGAAGGGAGGTTAAGGCATTTCATCATTCCTAGTCATAGAACTCGTTCGGGCAGACCTTTTTGTCCTTAGAGTTCCTCATCTCTCTTTTCTGCTTAGATTTGTTGTTTTTGTCTCTCTTGATCTTGTTTCTTGTCATATAAAATATAAATTTCTGGGCAAAGGGTTTTTTCTTTTCATATATGTATTTTCTATTGTTCCCAATTAATTTCTCTTCTCTCGGATTCTCTTTTAATTAATTTGGTTAGTTTTTTCTTTATATATCAAATTGAAATAGTAATGAGTAAATGATGGTTATTGTTAATTGAATATATTTTATGGTAAAGAATTTGTATTATAAACTTTTTTATATTAGCCTTGTCACAGGAGTCTTTGTTAGCGAATAATTAATATGTCTAATTTTAATAATATCAACTTAAAGTGCAAAAAAAAATAATATCATCAATTAAAAAAATCACTCATTGATTAACAAATGTGGTTCAATAGTTGCGGTCACACCTATAAAATATTATTTTTTGTTTAGTTTTTTTTTTTAATTTCTTTCTTTACCAACCTAATTTTATTTTTAATTTAATTATTTTTTTGGAAATTATGCTTCATAATTTTTTTTATTTTTTTTATTGAACTATATACCAATTTCATGGATTTAATTTTTTTTTTTTTAATATCAAGAGTTCTTAAAGATCATTATAATGTTAAAGCATTTAAAATAAATGCAGATAAAACTAAATATAAATGATTTGTAATTTATTTTGACTTGCTTTATATAAAATTATTTTAATTTCATGATCCGGATTATGAATTTGGTAGGTTAACCCGTGCTGACTTATATCACTTTTTTAATATGTGTTTTAATTGAAATTTTTCCAATGTTTTTTTTTCAAAATTAGATTGACTAGGAATTAAATTTTATAATTTGTTTCGATTTGCTTTTAATGAGGTTATTAAAGTCTTATGATTCAGGTTATAGATTTGAAAGATCAGCCTGGATTGATCCGAGTTGATTCAATATGTTGTCGTATTAATATTTAACAAGAATATCATTTTTAATTTTTTTAATCAAACTATGTTTATACGAATTATCTGGATTGCTTTTGGATTAGTCAAGTAGACCAAATCATATCAAATTAATCTCTTCATAATTTAAATAATTTTTGTACAAGAAAACATATTAACAATACCTAAGTAATTTTTTTTTTTACATTTAAAAGAATTTATCTCACCCGTATCATAGCTCAAAACAAATCATATAATATATACTTGAAAAAACATAGATGGCTTTAATAAGGCCACCTAAGGTGTACTTATTGTGGTCAGTAAGTATAAAAGGAAAACGTTGAGCAATGATAGGACCCAAACACATATTTAACAAAAATATATAATGTGTGGGTTTTTTTTTTTTATTGCATCACTATATATAATTTATTGTGGATTGTTATAGTAAAATTATTATTTTACTCTTTGATAGAAAAAAATGGTGACCTTTGTTGTAGGGGGAATTTGGTCTTTTTTAGTGGCTCATTGGTCATTAAAAAATCGTTAAAGTGTATCCTAGTCTTTTTCATTTTTGTTTTACATAGTAAAACTATGTTTTTACCCTTAAAATAAACAAAAATTATAATTATTGACTAATGGTATTTTTTATCTTTTTACAAACATTAAACCAGTGATTATTTTTTTATTCTGAAAAGTTGATGGCACATGCTCAATACGAGCTAGCGCGTGGGTGATGTTTGCACACTTTGGGCAAAATGTGCGGCGCCACCCAGTGGCCATACTTGGTCCTTTGTTGTGTCTTTGGAAGCACCACAACGTCCTCTTCATCTTGGTCCAGTGCGTGGTGGAGGTTTATGGACATTTTGTTGCAGATAATCGTTTTCTTTCTTCTTTTCTCTCTCTGTTAGAGAAAGTGCATGTTTGTCCTCATTTCTTTTTGTTTTTCAATTTCAATTCTTATATTTTTTATTGTTTATT
Source organism: Populus tomentosa (assembly GCA_018804465.1). Lineage (NCBI taxonomy): Eukaryota > Viridiplantae > Streptophyta > Magnoliopsida > Malpighiales > Salicaceae > Populus > Populus tomentosa. Next base: position 9,142,572 of record CM031992.1, on the reverse strand, counting down.
TTCTTCCTTGGCCTTTTTAGAAAAGTTTTTATATTTTTAATTTAGTCTTTAAATTACAATTTGTCATATATTATTTTTTTCAATTTGCTCCTTATTATTTTGATTTCTGAATTTTTTTCTTGGCTTTTTTTATTAAAATTTAATTGATTTTCAATCTAACCCTCTAATTTTATTTTTTATGCCCTATAATTTACTTTTTATTTTGATTTTAACCTCATTCTTTTAATTATGTTTTTTTATATGACTAATTTTTTTTTCTAGTTTCATCCTTCGACATTTGAGTTGTTTAGGATTAGGTTTTGTGATTTATTTCATTTGTCATGTTTCTAATATAATAGCACGGGTCACGAGTTTTAAGAGTTAACACAGTTAGGGATATATTTTTTGCTCATTTTTTTATGATTTTATCATTCCACATTAATTTTTTTAATAATTATTTTTTGTGTGGTTATTTTCAATTTCTTTTCTATTAGTTTATTCTAATCTTATAACCTAAACCATGAGTTTTGCAAGCTTTTTTTGGATATAGATTTTGTTTTTAATATGTTTGTTTGTATTTGATTTTTGAAGAATTGTTATTATTTTTATACAGATAAGTTTTATTTTACAAAAAAAATACTTATTTCAAAATAATATTTTTGATTTGTCTAGCTTTGCATAATATTTTTTTTCTTCTCTCACTTTTATATGTGTTTGTAATTTTATTATCTTATATTGATTTTAATAAAGAAATGAAGTAGACACTAATGAGTCAATGTCTCATTTTACAAAATCAAATATCTTGATCTATATCCATCTACCAATTTTTCCAGCTTCTCTTTTAGTTATTGTTAATGACTTTTTTATTTATTTACATAGATGATTATCGATTTATTTGATTGGATGTCTAGATAAGCTTTTCAATTTACAGTTTGGATTTTTTACATAAAACAAAATTATCAAAATAAATTATATACTCAGGTTTTTGTTTTCTTAAAAAGAAATTTATGACCCACGATGGAAAGTGAGTCAAATAGCTAGTAATTATATATTTAACATCCTTTTTTTTTTTTTCAATACACCGAATACTTTAAACATAGCAAAATACAAAAGTTTTTCTTTTTTTGAAATTTCCCATTAAGAAATTTCTATTGAAATTTTGACAGAGTTTTCCCTATATTTAGAACATTTTAAGTTATCAACAACATCCTATTTAACACTAAATATATTTTCAACCTTTGATCCAATCATTCTAGATCAAAACAACCATCACCACAACAATACTTCAAGCATAACTTCTTAATAACATAATAAGGCAATGTATATCAATCACATTACAATTCTTCAAGGATATTAACAACCATAAAATAAAACTATTTAAAGAATTTAAAAGAGCTAAATGATTAATATCAATTCCAAAATAGTTAAGCAATGAAAAGTTATCATCCAAATGTTTTTACATAGATTAGGTTCTAATGTTAAGGTTTACATGTTTTATCTAAAATTTATTACATATCCAAAAGAACAAAATACATCTAGTCTATCAAGACATATGTATAACTAAATGGATCTATTTTGGTCTAGATGATGAAGGTCCTGAAAAAAAAAGAAATTATAATAAAAATTTAAATCTATTTATATTTTATATACTTTCTCAAATTCAATTTATTATATTCCACCCATACACGACTACGTTTTATATGTTTTCTCATATGTCATTAATTTTTTTTATTGTTCAAGTTATTTTTAGACTTGCTAAATTGACTAAGTTGCATCATATCAATATCCATACAATTTTTTTTTTTCAGAACATATTACCAATACTTGAATATTAATATTTAACATTTTAAAAATACTGAATTAAACCATAACTTATCATGGGTAACTTATGTAGTATTGCATCTAAATGTGAAAAAAAAAAGTTTACCGGAATAAGAAAAGAAAAAGCTGTTTGCTTGTCGCTTATCAAAAATAAAATAAAAGTAATTCGGGGTGGGGAAATCCTGAACTGGGCCGATTCCATTCCATCCGCAAATGAAAACAAACTAGGATTTAGTCATTCATCCAACCAAACACCATCTTATCTTTTATTGACTTCCAATGTGAGAAATGTCTGAACCAAAGCTCCAAACACGTAGGAAAACCAGTAGTCATGCTTTCTATTCATAATGAAAGTTTGAGACAGAAATTCATGGATCAATTTAATTTTTACAAGCCCTAAGCATATGACAGCAGAAATTGCTTGGTGGGGACACCAGGCCCACACCACAGATTACACGAGTACATGGACGGAGACGACGTAGGATGACTTAGCCTGTCACGTTTTGGTTGGGAGACTAAGCCCATTTGGGCCTATTTTATTGTTATTTTATTTATTTAGCCCATTTGGGCCTGCTCATTGTTATTTTATTATTTATGTTAAACAATTTGATTTGATGGGTGAGCCCAATAACATGATGTTTTAGAGTTTACTATTTATATGTTCTTTTCTCATTTTGAAATGGAACTTTTGATGATTAATGAAAATTTGTAGATTTTGCATATCTCCAATCCCCTTTCTTCCTTTTCTTTAGCTTCTTTCTTTTCCTGCTTTAATTCTTATTATTTATTGTTCCGCATCAAATTTGGTATCAGAGCTAGGGTTTTAATTGTTCTTACAATTAAACGGTCCATAATGTTTATGCTAAACCCTAGATCCGGTTTGATTTACTAAAAAAAAAAAAAAATAAAATAATCGTTCACTATTCACCGTGCAAAAAAAAAAAACGTACTGTTCTGATTAAAAAAAAAAAATTGTTCATTGACATTGTTCATCTTCTTCGCAGCTATCAAAATCAAAATTGTCACTATTCAACGCCGAGTATAGCTTGCATCAACGCCGGTCACACCAAGACCTACGGTGACAAATTCTCCTACAAAAGGTCGCTCCCTAAGCCACTGACAGACACCAAATCGTCTTCAGCAGCGCCTTCATAGAACCATAGCAGACCTGTGGTTTCAGCAGCCCAAATCAGAATCACAAACCACACCAGACGCCCCTACCTACAACACCCATCACAGCCAGCATCGATTCGAGTTTATTTTTTTCAGCAGCAAAAGCAGCGCTATCAGCCGCCCCCCCAGTAGCAGCACCAGCCACAACGCCATCGTCTATAGTGCGCTCACTGTTCATCAGCGACAACGGATCAACAGGCCCCGTCCAGCAGCGACACCACAGATACCACCTCCGTTCGTGCGCCATCGACGACAGTAGCGACAACAGTTCACAGACGCAAACAGATGCTGGTAAATAATTAACCTAGACATGTCATTGCCACGTAAGAGCATCAGTGGCATCTTCCACGTTAGATGTTCTTGCCACGTCGTCTGACACGCCATCAATTCTTGACACGACAGCGTGCCCCGCCACATCATCTGCCTCGTCAGCATATCTTGCCATGTCAACTCCCACGTAATCCTTCACTGCCATATCATACTGTCATAATTTTTACCAATTGAATTTTTACACTTGTTAACCAATATTTAGCATTAATATTATTCTTTGTGCTTGCCCATAGCTAAATTACATAGCCCACTTTTAAATTGAATTACCTTAATTTTGAGTCATTAGTTAATTGTGGAGCCTGGTTAAATTAGTGGGAGAATTGAAACATTGTGTTTGGATTACTTGTGTGTATTTAGAGGACTTACATTACTTGCATGCACATTTTCCTGGTTTAATCTATCATTACTTAGTTTCCAAGATAAAAAAATAAAAAATAAAAAAAAATATTATTTTCTTTATTTCTTTATTTATTTATTTTTATTATTATTAGCTATAATTTTATTTTGTGTTTTACTTGCAAGTGTTATTTTGTGATCTCAGTCTCAGAATTAGTTTTGCATGCATTTATGTAGTGGTCGTCTAGTACACAATCTAGAAGTTATAACTACCATGGACCCGAACTCCAGTAATGTTCTTAGAGATATTCAAGAACAATTACAACTTATGCGAACGGAAATGGGCAACATGTCTAATCAAATGAACAATCTTTCTGGGAGGATGAAGTCTATAGAAACTTTGCAAATAAGACAGTCTAGTGAGAGTGAGCATTCAAATGACAACCATAGAAATCTTCAAAGACCAGTTCCTTATAGGAACCGCCACCATAACCAACACCAGGGTCACAATGACTTTGATGAACCTAATGATAGTGAGCGTTCCAATGACTACCGTCAAAGACCAGTTCATTCTAGGAACCGTCAGTACAATCGCAATCAGGGCCATCACGAATATGATGACCCTGATGAGCGAGTCATGAGGCATATCAAGGTAGAAGCCCCAACTTTTAAGAGTCAACTTGACCCGTGGATTTTTGATAGATAGATTCATGACATGGATTAATTCTTTGGCTGGTATAATCTATCTGAGAATAGAAGGGTAAGATTTGCAAAGATAAAACTTAGTGGAACCGATCAACTCTATTAGGAAAGTGTAGCAGAGTCTTTGATTAGGAGAGGTCAACCCCCTATTACTGATTGGGTTGAAATGAAGACTAAGTTAGAAGAAAAGTACTTGCCTCGTTCTTATAGAGGAAATCTTTTGGACCAGTGGAATAACCTAAGACAAGGAGGCAAGTCTGCTAATGAATATGTGGCATAATTTGATGAGTATAGAATGAGGTGTGCAGTTAGGAAGGATGGAGTGATGACCTTAAGTAGATTTCAAAAAGGCTTAAATGATGACTTTAGAAGAGAGGTTGTGCTTAGGGGTGTTTCCACCCTTGATGAAGCTTATACCTTAGTACAAAATTATGACTTGGTCACAAAAAGGCAGTGGATAAGACGTCAAGACACTCGTAATACCCCTTCTAGATCTCAACCTGGTAGTAATAATTCCATATTAGGTGCCCCACCCTGTAAACCAAATCCTTTGATTTTCCAGATACCTAGAAAAGACAAAGGTAAAGGTATTTTTCATCAAAGGCAATAGGTGACATGAAGATGATAATTGTGATGATAAGGTATATGAACCCAATCCCGATGATTTTTAAGATCTAAATGATGAGGATGATGAGTCTAACTTGCTAGGATGTGTTAGGTCTATATCCACTCAAATCAAGACAACCAGCTTAGGTGTGCTTTAACACAACCTAAAGGAACTGAGGATTGGAGAAGGACTGCTATATTTTACACTTACATTAAATGTGGAGATAAAAGGTGTAAGATCATTATAGACAATGGTAGTTGTATCAATGCAGTTTCATCGGGTAGCGTATCCCGCTTAGGCTTAAAGTCTGTTCCACACCCTAAGCCCTATAGCGTGTCTTAGGTTAATGATACATCTATAGCAGTCAAAGAGAGATGTCGTTTTTCCATTAAGATTTTTGACTATCATGATGAAATTTGGTGTGATGTCATTCCCATGGATGTAGGGCATGTCATTTTGGGTAGGCTTTGGTTATATGATTTGGACATTACAATCTTTGGACGATCAAATTCTTGTTCATTCACTTTTCAAGGTAAAAAAATCCAACTTACTGGATTACCTCCAAAGCCTAATGATAATAGTCAAAAGAAGAATAAAGTGAAAGAAGGAGGACTTAACATAATAAGTCCTAAGGAGTTTGATAAGGAGATTTATGAAGAATCTGTTGTGTTTGCTGTAGTGGCTAAGAAGATTGTAGAAGACTTTTTAGAAGAGCCACCTGAAGAGGTAAGAGAAGTGTTGAAAGAATTTCTAGATGTTTTCCCTTTTGAACTACCTGATGTTTTGCCCCCTATGCGTGATGTTCAACACGCCATAGATTTTGTCCTTAGGGCCACATTACCAAACTTGCCTCACTATAGGATGAACCTGAGTGAACATGTTGAATTGTAAAGGCAAGTATGTGAGTTGTTACAAAAGGGATTTATACGAGAGAGTTTGAGCCCTTGTGCAGTACCTGCACTGTTAACACCCATGAAAGATGGATCATGTAGAATGTGTGTTGATAGTCGAGCCATCAATAGGATTACAATCAAATATCGTTTTCCAATTCCTTGATTGGATGACATGCCAGATATGATGGCAGGAGCCCAAATCTTTTCTAAGATTGACTTGAAGAGCGGGTATCATCAGATTAGGATCCGTCTTGGAGATGAGTGGAAAACAACATTTAAGACTAAGAATGGTTTATATGAATGGCTAGTCATGCCTTTTGGCCTGTCCAATGCACCAAGCACTTTTATGAGAGTAATGACACAAGTGTTTCGGCCATTTATGGGAAAGTTCTTGATGGTATACTTTGATGATATTCTTATTTATAGCAAAACCAAGGAAGAACATTTCAATCATCTTATTCAAGTTTGTACCACCCTAAGAAAGGCAAGTTTGTTTGCAAATGTCAAAAAGTGTTCCTTCTTTACAAATCAAGTGGTCTTTTTAGGGTTTATAGTGTCATGGAAAAGAGTCTCTGTTGACCCCCAGAAAGTCCAAGTGATAGTAGATTGGCCTGAACCTAAGACTATTCATGAGGTTCGTAGTTTTCATGGGCTTGCGACTTTCTATCGTCGTTTTATTAAGGGATTTAACACTATCATGTCACCTATTACAAATTGTTTGAAACAAGGTGAGTTTAAGTGGAGTAAAGAAGCTAATAGGGCATTTGAGGAGGTTAAGAAAAAAATGATGGAGGCCCTAGTAATGCGGCTACCTGATTTTACTAAAGTGTTTGAAGTAGAATGTGATGCTTCAGGAGTTGGTATAGGTGGATTACTTAGTCAGGAACGTCACCCTGTAGCCTACTTTAGTGAGAAACTTAATGAAGCAAAACAAAAGCACTCAAATTATGATAAAGAGTTTTATATGGTCGTTTAGGCCTTGTGCTATTGGCGCCATTACTTGTTACCACATGAGTTTGTTCTTTACTCCGATCATGAGGCCCTCCGCTATCTTAACTCTTAAAAGAAGCTTAATCATAGGCATGGTCATTGGGTTGAATATTTGCAAGCATACTCATTTGTTTTGAAACATAAATTTGGAATAGAGAATAAGGCTGCAGATGCTTTGAGTTGTCGGGTAACGTTGTTATCTGTAATGAGTGTTGAAGTCATAGGATTTGAGAGACTTAAAGAGGAGTATGAATCTTGCTCAGAATTTGGAGAAATATACTTGACATTGAAGGATGAGAATCACTGTGTAATAAATGGTTATCACTTTCAAGATGGATACTTATTTCGGGATAATAAGCTTTGTATCCCGAAAACATTTATACGTGATTTTTTTGATATGGGAGATTCATGCTGGAGGTCTCTCAGGACATTTTAGAAGGAATAAAACCATTGAAGAAGTGGAACGCCAGTTTTTTTGGTCTAGTTTGAAAAGAGATGTTTCCAAATTGGTAGGTCAATGTCGAACTTGCCAATTAGCTAAGCATATAAAACAAAATACTGGTCTTTACACCCCATTGCCCGTTCCTACTTGCCCTTAGCAAGATGTAAGTATGGATTTTGTGCTTGGGCTTCCACGTACTGCAAAGAAACATGATTCTATTTTTGTGGTTGTTGACCGCTTCTCTAAGATGGCCCATTTTATTCCTTGTACTAAGACCATAGATGCTTCCAGAGTTGCAAAACTCTATTTTGACGAGATTGTCAAGTTGTATGACCTTCCTCAAACCATAGTTTCAGATATGGATGTTAGATTTACAAGTTATTTCTGGAAAACCCTTTGGCATATGGTAGGAACCAAATTGAAGTTTTCTACTTCTTACCACCCCCAAACTGATGGTCAAACTAAGGTGGTTAACAGAAGTTTGGGCAACCTTTTAAGGTGTCTAGTGAGTGATCATAATCGGAATTGGGATCTGATTCTTTATACAACCTAGTTTGCCTATAATAGCTCTATCAATAGGTCAATAGACATGAGTCCCTTTGAAGTTGTACATGGTTACAAGCCTAGGAAACCTTTAGCTCTTCTACCCATGTCCCTTAATGCTAGAGTGTTTGAGTCAGCCAAGTCTTTTGCACGTAGAATTCAGGATTTGCATATTGAGATCACTAAATAGATTCAAGCAAGTAATGCGCAATATAAACTTCAAGATAATTTACATAGACGATATAATGAGTTTAATGTTGGGGACTATGTTATGATACAGATTAGACCTGAACGGTTTCCTTCGGGAGCTAATCGAAAATTGCATGCACGTAGTGCTGGGCTTTTCAAAGTGCTACAACGGGTTGGTTCAAATGATTATGTTCTTGATTTACCACATGATTTTGGCATTAGCTCTACATTTAACATTGAGGATCTAGTTGCATATCACAAACCACTTCCTATTCCAAATGACCCATTTGAGATACCACTTAACTCCCCTCCTGATAATCCTATTGAAACCTATATCCCTTTCACCTTGACATCAGCACAAAAGGATAATATTGATGCTATTCTGGATGAACAAGTTGTTTTTAACAGGAATGGTGAGGTTCAATGGTTTCTAGTTCGCTGGGTGGGTCGACCTGACTCATACTGCACTTGGATTACTAGAGATACTTTGCAGCAGCTTGACCCAGATCTTTGGGAGTACTATCAAAGTTGGCTAGTGCTACACTTGATGGGGTCGAGTTTCTCTAACCCCAAGAGAGTTGGTAGGGACACCAGGCCCACACCACAGATTACACGAATATATGGACGGAGACGATGTAAGATGACCCAGCCTGTCACGCTTTGGTTGGGAGACTAAGCCCATTTGAGCTTATTTTATTTATTTAGCCCATTTGGGCCTGCTCATTGTTATTTTATTATTTATGTTAAACAGTTTGATTTGATGGGCCGAGCCCAATAACAAGATGTTTTAGGGTTACTTATTTATATGTTCTTTTCTTATTTCAAAATGAAACTTTTGATGATTAATAAAAATTTACAGATTTTGTATATCTCCAATTCGTTTTTTTTCTTTTCTTTAGTTTTTTTTTTAAAATTTTTTTTTTCTGTTTTAATTCTTATTATTTATTGTTACGCATCATTGCTGGTCAGATGCAAATTGCTTTTCAGAGGCAAGTGGAATCCAAAACAAAATTATTAGAAAGATGCTCCTTTTGCGATTGTTTATCAGAACATCGCCCACTTGGATCCCTGCCAGGCGTCAATTTAAGACGAAGGCATTTTGAGATTGATTGGTCCGGCAATTGTACATTTCAGTTTGAGCAACACATTAACGTTCCCAGCTAATCAATCATCTATAAGCCTGAGTGGTTCCATATTGCTTTCCAGAAAAGAAAATAAATCCTCAGAGGGAGGTGCTAAATCTTCAATCCTGTACTGTCTCAACTTCACGAGGCAGAAATTTATGATGTGGCTAGTACAGCACGGCACTTGATGAACACATCTGTTGTTTAGCCTGCAGGAATGGTAGTCATGGCTGCCTATTTCTAGCGTGAGCAAAAAGACTGCAGCGATGGGAAAAAAGAGCAGCTTTTAACAATTTTTATACATGACATGTAAAGCCTAAACAAGCTGTTTCAGTCAAATTTACAGTTTTGTAGTAAATCTTTTGCCATGCCTTTTCCTATTCCTATTACCCCTGGAAGGGATAAACACACATTGCAAGCAAACTAGTCAGAAATGAAGCCTAACTAGTCCGAAAGATATGATTCACAATCTTCAGGCCTCATTACATTCTTAAACACTCAAAACGACAACAAAAAACACTTACAGAACTGTACAAAGGATTCAGTCATTGCAGATGAGCATGAGATTGTATGGTAAATTTTTGTACCAAGAAGGATGAACATCACTGTAGTGATTTTAGTCGGTAGAACCTCCCCGCCAGTATCCCGAGTTGCTAATTCCACATTCTGATAAAAACTTCTGATATTCATGTTCAAGTTTGTCGTATGCATGAGAGACTTCTTCAAATGAATTTTGATCTTGATCTGCAGAAGTACCCTGCACAAGATGGAAACCATCATAGCAAGTACTATCTCTTTTTTCCTTCTTTCCTTCTTGAGGCATTCAAATTAAGCTTCTATTGACAATTCGAAGTATAAGATCTATTTGATGAGGAATTTAGGACTTGTTAAATTCCATGTCGGTCCAATTAAGAAATTATCAAGCCATGTGAACCATTTATCAAGAGAATAATAATAAGATTGTAAAGATAAGAAAAGCTTATGCAAAGTAAATAAATCAAGAAAATAAAATATAAAATAAATTAAATATCATATCAATAATCTTAGGTGGTAAATATTATTATGGGAAAAAAAATTTACACAATCACGAATTCTTCTGTATTCACTCCTGCAGTTTCCATTTCACAATTGGTAATCGAACTTGTGCAATATCTCATTTGATAGGATAAAAGTACATCATTATAAAGCAACAGAATGTTGGCAGCCTATGAGCAGGAGAAAAAGGACACAAGATGGCAACAACGCAAACAAATCAATGCAAACTCAGCAAAACTTAATGAGGGCAAAGCAGCTCCAATTAAAAGTCTTGATATAAGGCATCTAATTTGACAAGAAACATGCATCTTCAAAGAAAATGAAATCAAAGTCATGAATGATCTTTATATAGTATATCAATACTTTCTTCATTCAAAGTCCTATATGCTCCCCCCCCCCCCCCTCTCTCCAGTGCATTTGTAGCTGGGGAGCTAAGGGATGGTCATTGAATAACCAACCATAACCAGGGATGTTAAGCTTTGTCATATCAAATACTCATGTCCAATAATCCTAAATTTCGCAGCATGACACGAGCTGCAACATGTAATAGAATTGAAAAGAAAAAAAGAAAGAAACAAGTACAAAACCAAAGTAGAATATTAAGATTTAGGGTATCCATCAAACCTCAACCATAAAAATTTGCATCATCATAACTCCATCAATAATGTGACATACTCTTTACTGTTAAAGGAAGATGGCAAATGAAATTAAAACCAAAGCGATGAGCTTACAGTGGAATTTAGTATTGGTTCACCATCCAAATTATCTGGCTCTCTTATGTCACTGAGAGCATGTTTCCAACGCTTACTCTCAGGCACATCATGATGCCTCCTTGATTCATTCGAAGCTTGGCATCCCAAGTTTCTACGAGCTCTAGTGTGAAAGGCACCAATTATGCATCTGATGCAAAATGCTAATGCAGGAACCAGAACTAGAAAATAACCAGTGGCTTTAGCCTGTTAATAGAGTGGACAAGGCTGTTGAGGTCACTACTATTGATGAATTTATAAGACAAAATAAGTTGGGATATGAAAATGAATGAAGCAAAGTGTTTTAGTACTGAGCTTACATGTGGCAAACGGAGGGTGGTTACTGTGATGAAGGGCTTTTGGTTTAGAAACCCATCCATAATCTTCATAAAGTTCTGAAGCCTTTCCAGTTGATCAAAGCTAGGCGATTCACATTTCTTGACCTGATACTGATTGAGGCACAAACACTAAGTACCTTTAGAACCCAGAAAACAAATCAAAACTCCACAAAACACAGCTTTCGACTTCCAAGCATGCAAGTGAACTTGGATTAAACTTTACTGTATAGTTACGGCTGCAATGGTGAATTCATTCCTTAACTATTTATATCATATGTCAACAAACAAGACAACCTGTGTTACGATCTATCTACAAGTCGTTCATGTAAAAGTTAAAGTTATAGTTTCCCTGTCTTTGAGCTCTCCTGGAGTCATAACTGAAGAAAAATGACATGCAGATTAAACTTTTTAAATACATTCTGTACAGTTGTGTCGCATTGAATAGCCTCAACTCATAATGAACAATCAATAGATCATAAGCTAGTTAAAAAGAAGGTGGTTTTCTGAGTACATGGTAATTCATATATATTTCCGAGTGGCTTCTCATTAAGTGTAGAGTGGCAACTATTTCACAAATGACTTAAATTGACAATCTCATTGCTAAAACAAAAACGTCAAAGCAAAATCTTGCTCTAGAATGCAGGAGGAATACAATGGTACCACCAGCATTAAGGAAAAATAGGACATGAATTTGAATGATGCAAGAAGTGCATTCTAACATACATGTATTCATGCGACAAATATCATTTCTACAACAAGTTTAATTATTACATATATATTGCAGAACATGATTGCAAAAGAACCAGTTTCCTTTTTCATCTTTTTTTTTGTCTGTCTAAACAGTAATTAATCCAATTGTAAATGATAAAGCAACTCTGCTCACCACTTGAGTGTCTGCAGGGGCAGATGCAGGAATGTTAAGAAGCTGTCCTTCGAAAACAAGATCAACATCCAATTTATTCTTATTAGCTGCAGCAACAGAATATAAAGACACCCCATACTGCTCGGAAATTGAAGTTAATGTTTCACCCCTGCCATAAAATTTCTTCAATTAAATGGGCCAGTATTGTAGACCCCAACAACCATCCAAGTTTTCAACACACACATTTTCATAGTGAATGGGCCAGTATTGTAGAACCACAACAACCATCCAAGTTTTCAACACACACATTTTCATAGTAAATGGCCAATCAGCAGTTAAAATTGTTCAAGAAACAAAAAATTGCCCTTAGCTTTGTATGTTTTATCCTAATCAAAGAAAAAAGTATACAACTCAACTTCCCAGCAAATGAAAAGGAAAATCTCCATGCTTTTTGAAACCAGTTACAAACAAAATATACAAAATATATGAAGTATGCCACTCACATCTACTTAGCTAACTGTCAGCAATGTGCAGCAAATAGATAAATAAACAAATTACTATTTCAGTTATTACTCTTTGACCACATGAAGCAAGTAGGGATTGGTGGAGCTTTGACCCTTTGAAATATCCTGAATATGAAATCTCCATCTCTGAAACCACAAAAATAATTAATGGCTCACTACAAAAATAAGCAAAATGCGAGACTGAAACCAAGTATAAGCTTCTTCTCTTATTCTTCTTTCTTAAGTTGCAAGAACAGCAATCCGATAAAAAAAAGAAGACATGGACTTGCATAACTTTGAAACCCATCTCTTATATTCCAAAAAGATGCAAAGTTTATCAACATAACCAGAAGAAATATGTCATCACTTCTCTTTCTTTTGTACAAATTTCTTGGCAACCAAACAAAGCAAAATAACAGGGAGAGAAAGATTGTACCTCTGCAAGAACGGTAAAAGGCTTCTTACTGTTAACCCACCATTTCAAACTGCAATTGAAACACACGCACACACACACACAACAACAACAACAGCAAAGAAAAGAAAAGAAAAGAAAAGGATCAAATCTTTAGCGAATAAAGAGAGAAAACAAGGAAAGTGCATTAATGGGTCAGAAGAAAAAAGAAGAAACCTTGGAGATGGGAAGGTAGTTTTAGGATTTGGAAAATGGAATCTGGGAAGAGAAAGATCAGAGAATCGTCTATGGCTAAGCTTCACTTCCATCACTCATACTCTAAAGTCTAAACGAATAGATTCCTTTTATGTTTCAATTGGATTTATTGGCGCTACAAGTCAAATCGGATGCATGAGCAATCACAATTCATATCGTGTTCAATTGGATTTATAGACACACTAGGCACGTCCCGCGTTACAGTGCGTGTCGGTAATGCAAATGCATAAAAAAGAGAGTAAATAAGGTTAATAAGTCGGATTTATTTTAATTAATGATATTAATTAGATAATTTTTTTAAAATATCATTATATCTTGAAAATAAAAAATTAGAATCACGAAATTGAATAATAAAAAGATAAAATACCTGGGCTGAGTCAATAAACACTAGAAAACATAACAGGAAAAAAAAAAAAACTACACAAAATAATTTAAAATAAACAATCGTAATTAAAATAATGAGGACAAAAATATAATCACATTGTTTGGCCTGTCCTTTTCTTATTTTTACTATTAAGTCAAAACTAGTTGTTAAATGACGCTGTTTTAACTTTTAGTGTTTTAATTTAGGGATTTGGATAAAGTTTAATTTGGTTCTTCGACTTTTAATTTATTTTAATTACACCCTTAATTGACCTTAAACTTTTAATTTTATGCAATTTTACCCCTATTGAACTTCAATGCCAATCCTATATTTTAGCGCCTTTTTCAAATTAGTCCTTGGTCTTGATTTTATGCATTTTGACCTTTAATTGATCATTCAAATTTCAATTTATTTCAATTCACCCCTGATTTCAATTAATTGAGTCCCTATAGTTCGGTGCTTTTTGTAAAATAGTTATTAGTTGTGAATTTCTTTAATTCAACCTCTAATTGACCTAAAAACCTTGATTTTCTTGCATTTTTACCTCTAATTTGAACTTGTTGACTTTATAAAAATTAAGTTTGGTCTTCTAAAATTCTAATATTCTCAATTAAGCCCAAATTAGTCTTCCAAACTTAATGTTTCACCAATTAAGCCCCTCAAAAAATAATTTGACTCATTTAAAATATAATTAGTCCTTGCACCTAATTAAATCTTTTAATTGGACCCAAATTAATTCTTAAACATAATTAAATGTTAATTTGGCCCATAATTAAATCAAATTGACTTATTAAAAATTTAATTATGTTCTTAGACTTAATTTTTATGCATATTCATCCAATCATGATTTAATTTGACCTTAAATTTAAATTATCTCTTTAGTTTTAGGTATAATAGGGGTGCAATTATGCTTCCAATTCCATATGAAATTACAGCTTGATCTTCCTCTACATTTGAAATCCTCTCAGCTTGTTTTTGCCAAAATATCAGTCTTCTTGCTATTATTATTTATTTTTTGATTATATTTTATTTGAAAATAAAGAAGATCAATTTGGGGAATAACCAAGAAATGAGTTATGATAGCCACAACGACCTCGACGCCAACCTCTCTACCAACATCTCCGTCATGAGCCACCCACTCAACCACTAACAGGCCACCCTCACATAAGGAGTAGCCATAAACTTTCTTCCAGTAGCCAACACTACCACCACCACCAGTCGACAGTAAGACTAGCTGACCTCTCTTTCCAAGCTAGGTAATCCCCTTTTCTCTTCTTTTTCTTCTTTTTCTTTCCCTACTATAAGTTCAACTCCTACATGCAAAACAAGAATTTATTCTGCATGTAGGAGACAAAATTAATTAACATGGTTGCTGGGCCAGGCCAATACCATCTGGGCTGTGGACCTGAACCATTTCGACCTAACCCAGATAGCTAGGTTGGGTTTAGCCCACCCAAAAAAAGAACGGTTTGTTGGGCCACTAGTTAGCCCACTTGACTAAGTCAAGGTGGACCTATTTCGGTCTAGCCCAGATGCCTAGGTCGGGTCCAGCCCAATTTATAATTTTTAATAATTTTAAAATATAAAAAAGTCAAACTTTTCAAAGGGAATTTAAAAAAAAATATATTTATCGGTCCTTTGTAAGTTTTTTCAATAATTTTACATAATATCTGATTGTAGACTTACAATGTAAGATACATACTCGATATTAAAAATAACTAGTTTCCTCCAAAACTTAAAAAAAATAAAAAATTTTTATTTAATTTTTGTTTTGTTTTTGTGC
The DNA here is from genome assembly GCA_018804465.1 of Populus tomentosa. NCBI lineage: Eukaryota > Viridiplantae > Streptophyta > Magnoliopsida > Malpighiales > Salicaceae > Populus > Populus tomentosa. The sequence goes on along the minus strand of CM031992.1, from coordinate 9,127,142 downwards.
ATACGGCTATATCCTAAAAGTTTTCTAATCATATTTTTACCATGTTTTAAAAATACAAAAATAAATATCGTAACCAGTTTATGATTATCCATTGGAATTTGACCTAAATACAAAAAATACAAATTATTCTGTTTGAAATGTTAGGAATTAGTTATATTTAAGAAATAAATACAATGCTAAAATTTAGATTTTAGAACAACTACACTTTTACATAATAAGGTAGAGATTTTCTTACGAAAAGAGATTTACCTTGAATCTTAGACAAAACCAATGGATAGAAATGCGACTTAGAATAACAATCAAACAACAATGTAACTTATCTTAGGTAGGGTGCACTAGGGTGATGCATCTTTTACTTCCACAGCCAATCCTTTACTTGAACTCTCGCATACCATAGGTTTTCTAGTAACCAGAATATTACGTGATGACTCCTAAACTCATAATCATAATTTTATAATTACCCCCAAACCTTTTTTTCAACACACCTCTCAAAAAGCAGACCCACCATCGCTCGATGTCGCGCATGCCCCATGACAACATGCAAACTCATCAATAAATACACAAAATCCATTATTTATAGCCTCCTAAAATGAAACATTTCAACCTCCATTTAAATAACCAACCCATCCTATGATAACTTGTTTAAACTATGGCATTCATAAGCCTAAAGTCTTGATAGCTACCAAACATCCAATTGTAGAATGTTACTCCTTTTTATTAACTACTACAACAAATCCTATTTGTTACTCTTAATTAGTTAAATATCTGCATTGGTAAACAAAAATGTTGGAAGAGTTTAATGCTTTGATTTGAAATGGCATGTTGTCCCTGGTTCCACCTAAATCATATCTTAATGTCATTGGCTGCAAATAGGTATTTAAGACCAAACATCATTCAAATGGGACTATTAATAGGCACAAAGCTCACCTTGTTGTAAAGGAATTTTATCAGCAAGAAAGCATTGATTTTGGAGAAATCTCCAGTCTTATTGTCAATCTTTTGATATATACAAAGTAAATGTATATTTTTACTTCTCCATATTGATGATATTTTTATTTTTGGTAGTGATACAAAGGGTACTGAGAGTCTTATTTAATACTTATCATCTTATTTTGATATAACGGATCCTGGTTCCTTAATTTTTTCATGGGAATGGATTTTTATTATGACTCTCAATCCATCACTATCACTCAAACAAAGTATGATAAGGAGATTTTAGAGTGTTCTTTTATGATTAGTGCTAAACTAGTTTCCATATCGGTGGCATGTGGCTCTAAAATGTTCAAATTTTATGGTGATTCTCTTAATGATGGTACATCATATCATAATATGGTTGGAGCATTACAATAACTCACCATGACAAGACCATATTTATCTTATGTTGTAAATCAAGTCTGATAATACATGCATTCTCCCATAATAGTACACTTTTAGGTTGTCAAACAGATATCACATTATCTTAGAGGTATTGTTGGCTATGGTATCACTTTTCTCTCAGTATCTTCTTTCTCTCTTAATGTTGTATTCTTTGATTTGGATTGGGTTGGATTACTAGATAATCATCGTTTAACAACAACTGATTGTTTATTTCTTGGTCTTAGCCTCTTCTCTTGACTCTCTAAAAAGCAATTAACAATTTCACGCTCCATTATTGAGATTGAATATCGGGCACTTATTGTTACAATAAATTTATATTGGATACAATCTTTAATTTGTGATCTAAGTATGTTCTTGGCTAATGCTCCCACCTTGTTTCGTGATAATATCAGCGCTATTTATCTTGTTCTCAATCCAATACTGTATACACGCACAAAATATATAGAAGTTGATTACCATTTTATATGTGAACATGAAACACACAAGGAGCTCTTCATGTTCAATTTATTGGAAGTGACAATAGATGGATTTACTAAAGTCTTGTCCTCATCTCGGTTTTCATGGTTTTGAAACAATCTCAACACATCTCTCTACCGATTGAGTATGAGGGAGGGTGTAAGAAAATATCACTCCCACATATGCAGTCAAGAAAATTGTGCCAATAATAGAAATATTCAAGCAAGGAGAGGAACATCTCATGATCCCTTTATAGCTGCAAAACAATCCCATGACAATTGCAAAACGCTTCCTTGACTAGAGCTACTGGATCTTATCTTGTGATCATTCTTGCAATTCATGGTGATTATTTACTTCCATGTATATCTATACAAATCTTATATGATAAAGCTGCTGACCACAATTGGTTCAAGTACAAATGTCCACTTCATATCTTGCTTCTTCAATGACTTGATCATGCCACGAGTGCGTACCACTGTTTTTTGTTTTTCAAGTCATTTATTATGAGTTAGCTTTCATACAACTTCAAGTTTGTTTGGAATTTTTTCTATATGATCTGAGTAAAACCATCTATAGTCAACGATCTATTTTACATTGGAGCCCTGGCTTGCCTTGCCTTGGCATTGCTATTTTGGTTATTTTTGCTACAATATTACGAGTAATTGCCAATAAGTACATGTATTTTCTCATAAACTGTCGACCATCACATCTATGTATATATGTTTTTAATCCTACTTGTCTGCTTACACCTATATAACAATGTAGTTGACAGTTGCAAGTATGTTGTAGCCTTGATAGATCACGAGATTCATCTCCCCTATCACCGCAACTTCATTGGTTCATACTTTAACAATTAACACATGACTACAACTAAAAGTTCTTCCAATTGCTTTTGTATGATCGCTTTTATCTCATATGATATATGCTATGTCGAATAGCTTAAAGCAACAGCACCTGTGATTCCAATAATATATAGCGAATTCAAATCCGAACCCATCTTGGTGGACTATAAATTGAGCACCATCACCATGAGGATACGTACCTTCATATCATAATCAAGCATAAGGGGAAACATGAGGAATTTCAGTACAGATTTGGTTTTGTCAGTCACTTTAATGTTAGTGTTGTTAGCCACTCGAGCTTGTGCGCAGCCACAGCAAGGCCAAGTACCTTGTTTTTTCATTTTTGGGGACTCGCTGGTAGATAATGGAAACAACAACAGGTTGCTTACACTTTCTAGGGCCAATTACAGGCCTTATGGCATTGATTTTCCGCAGGGTGTCACTGGTCGATTTACCAATGGTCGAACATATGTCGATGCCTTGGGTAAGTTTCGTTCTATGATATGCACTTGGAATTTTAGAAAAGAAAAAACAACCATGGAGGTTACTATATTATGCGTGAAAATGTATATATATCTAACTTAACTATATTGCATGTATTTTTGCAGCTCAACTTTTTGGGTTTCGAAATTACATCCCACCCTATGCGAGAACCAGGGGCCCAGCGCTATTAAGGGGAGTGAATTATGCATCTGGAGCTGCTGGCATCAGAGATGAAACTGGAAACAATCTGGTACTTGGCCACATTCTTACCATTAATCTCTTGATGCATTTGCAAGATGGAGCATAATTTGACAATATGATTAGTAAATAAGATTGAATAAAAAGAGCTTAGTAACCTTGTGTGCATGTTTTGATAGGGGGGTCACACCTCAATGAACCAGCAAGTAGCCAACTTTGGCATGACAGTGGAACAAATGAGGAGATATTTCAGAGGAGACAACAATGCACTCACTAGCTATTTAAGCAAATGCATCTTCTATTCTGGGATGGGAAGTAATGATTATCTCAACAACTATTTCATGTCTGATTTCTACTCAACTGGCCATGATTTCACTACAAGTGCTTTTGCGGCTGTACTTCTTCAGGATTACACTCGTCAGTTGACCGTAAGTAGATAGAGTATCAAATTTGTTTTTCAAAATATATTTCACTGAGAGATTGAACATGTTCTCCTTCGAATCTCAGCAACTATATGCCTTGGGAGCTCGGAAGGTGATTGTAACTGCAATTGGCCAAATTGGCTGCATTCCATATCAGCTCGCCAGGTATAATGGTACCAACAGCCGCTGCAATGAGAAAATCAACAATGCTATTTCTTTATTCAACTCAGGGCTCCTCAAGCTAGTTCAGAATTTCAACAATGGCCGATTGCCTGGAGCCAAGTTTGTTTACCTCGATTCGTATAAAAGCTCTAATGATCTGTCTCTCAATGGAACCTCCCTCGGTAATTATTACTTGCACGTTTATTTGTCATAGAAACCTCAAAATCCTGCTCAATTATCCTACAAGTATGCATGTTTTGACTTGTGAGAATGATATACAGGATTTGAAGTAATAGACAAGGGATGTTGTGGAGTGGGGAGGAACAATGGTCAGATAACATGTCTTCCTCTTCAACAGACATGCCCGGATCGCAGTAAATACTTATACTGGGATGCCTTTCACCCGACAGAAGTGGCGAACATCTTACTCGCTAAATTAACGTATAATTCACAGACTTACACTTATCCAATGAGTATACAACAATTGACAATGCTATGAGAGAGGGATCAAATTCAACTCTTTATGCCCGTCTTCCTGTAATAGCTCTTCATATGTTTGGTTGGTTCTTAGTATTTTGTTCGAAGCTATTGAGTTAATGCTTAATGTTAATGTGTGGAAGATGGTGTAATTGTTTCATTTGTTTCTTAACACCAATTCAGTGCTACCACCTTCCATTCCTTCTGTAATAAATGTGGTGAGATTGAGATAATAAAAGCAATTGAAAATTTCCTACTGCTTCATTATAGCAACGGAAACACGTTTTCGGGAATCCAAGGCAAGTATCTTTCCTTTCAAGGCTGAGTTTCCTTGAAACAAATTAAGTCTCCCAACATGGTGCCCAAGAATCGCCAAAACTAATGCGTCTCTAGAAGTTCAAGTCTCATTGTAGCAGAGAAAAGTTCTTAAATGTGCAAGGAAAAACAAAATGAAAAACAGCTAGGCCTCTTATTTTGGACACGGGAAAAGGAGACTGTGTTAGCTAGGTTCCTATTTGATTGATCAAATACAAGATGTCTTGTAGTGAACACTTGCTGCAATTAGTCACCGCAGTTGGAAGTTAGACGTCTAGGGCCAGGATACGATTTGGGCTCGAGGGAGCATAGTTCCACTGCGTGTCAGAGCACATAGCAGTACCAGTGATCCGCTTACAATGCTCGCAGATTTTGGTTGAAGATATTGATTTTAGAATTTAAGACTCACCATACACAATGCAATGGTGAAACTACTGCAAACATATTTGTAGACAGAAAAATTAAAAAAGGCAACATTTCTGTTGAAATTATTTCAACTGCATTAATTAATTACCGCTCAGTATCAAGAACCAGACTGCGGGGCAGCCTGTTCGTTCTGCTTTCTTTCTCACTTATTCCCAAGCATGGACAATCACACCAAAAGAGCAATGTATCCAAAATAGAGAGTTTTTTTTCGTTTTTTTTGAAAGGGATAGGGAACAAAACCAAATCAAAGTAGTTGCATTAATCGTAGCAATTAGAACATGCACGTGCACAACAGTTCTTTGCTTTTAAATACAAAACAAACTACGACTCTCATAGATCAGTGATGTAATAAAAATTATGAAGATGGCATGAATGAAACAAAGATTCCTGTTAATTGGATTCCATTTCAAGATTGGCAAGCTGCTCTATGTTCATAGGATAGACCATGCTCAAGTCCCCATTGAAGGCCTTTCTTCCCATCAAAACATTCACAGCTTCTGTTGGGTGGAATGCATCCCAGAACACATACTGTTCTCTGTTAGGACAAGGTGTTTGGAATGGAAGACATGTAATCTGACCTCTATTTCTCCCAATGCCGCAGCATCCACGGTTTATAACACTAAATCCTACAAAGAAATATCAGCGAAATTAAAAAAAAAAAAACAAAAACTACTCAAGATACAACACACACAATTTATTAGAGCCAAGAGGCACATACCATATGCTGGGGAGTTGGTGAGGATTTCTCGGAACATACGAGCAACATCAATAAAAATGAATTTTGCTCCTGGCAACTGATTGCCATTGAAGTTTTTGAGCATAGCCTTCACATTTTCATTGAAAGGTTGAACTAGCTTGTTAACTGAATCAGAGCAGTTTCCTGCAGGGCTCTGGGCCAGGATGCTAGGAATACACCCCATCACTCCTAGCCCTGCAATAACAAATTTACGTGCTCCAAGATTGTAAAGTTTAGTTAGTTTCCGGCTATATTCTTGAGTCAAGAGATCTGCAAATTGTCTTCCATTATACCGGTTCCGTGTTGGATAGTTAGGCATTAGGTAGTTATTAAGGTAGTCATTGCTGCCCATCCCTACAAAAAATAAGCTCCGTCCAACTTGCCTAGCTACATCATCTGCTCCAAGAGTATCTGTAATCTGATCGAGCGTGTTCTGAAAATTCCTTATCTGTTCATCAAATGGTATGCGACCAACCTGATCAAAACAATAATACATCCAAAACAATTAGTCCATGTTATATCAATACAAGTATGCAAGTTTAGTTTGGTCATGTGTGATGGCCAACCAAACATCTACTTAATTATATTCTATTCCTGTGAATACGAAAGGGTCATTTACTGTCTGCCACAGACACTGTAAATTGCTTGGTTCGTAGGCAATGTAGAATTGTATTGCATTCAATACAGAAACTGTAAATACACAAGAAGGTGCCGGAGTAACTAGATCAATGGTCCAAGTATAACGAGCCATGTAAAGAAATCCAATAGGTTTGAAAAACATAAAATTGGTATCAAAGGACCCCCTCGAAAAATGATTCAGCAACCATGCGTGCATATCTTTAAGGCTTCATTAATATGTGTGATGATGCATGCTACTTAATTCCGTATGTATGAATGGATATGCTTACAAAGTTTCTGCCTGTGACATCAAGGATTCCGGCAGCTGCAGAGGCATAGTTGATACCATTAAGCACTTGATCTCCTGATGCCTCAGAGTGAGCAGGAATCAGAGGAAGTCCTAGTTGTTCAGCTGCGGAAGAAAATGGACAAAAGCAAAATTTGGTAATCACAAACAGGAGATCAAAACAGGACTGCATTATGGTGTCATCATTAACAATCACAAATGTGTGTGCTTAGCCAACTTCATAGGGTATGCTGCATTGCAATATTTGTAATTATCATTTGGAGAACGAAAAAAATGACTTTTCCTTTCAAGAAACCAAAGAAAAAAAGTAAATGAAAGGTGTAAGAACCGACCCTAATAATATGGAAAAGAATGTGCTAAGCATCAAACTACTGTCTCCATATTCCAAGTGGTTTAAAGTAAGTACAAAAAATATAGAGGTCTGTCTCCTATAAACAATATTTCGTCTGACTATCACAGAAGATGAAAGAAGGGAAACAATGGCCATGAAGAAAAATATATATTTTATGTCTGCATGGGATCCTGAGCTCAAATACTCCATGAAAGCTTAGCATAAAAGCAAGGAAAGCCAAAGAAGAGGGCAGTGAGAGGTTACCAATTTCATCAACCATGGTGTAACCATTGCAGAAACGACCAGTAGGACCACCATTGAAGTCAATACCATAAGGGAAATAGTTGGCCTTGGCAAAAGAAGGAAGGTTATTGTTATTGCCATTGTCAATGAGTGAGTCTCCAAATATAAACATAGCAGGCACCATCTCCCTTCTCCTTCCTACTTGTGATCCAAACGGGTCCACATTTTGGCCTAAACCTACACCCAACAGCAAGAAAATCACCAGCATGCAAGGCAGCTTGAAGGTAGCCATCTTGAGCTAAAGAGAGGAAGCAAGACAGTAGGAGTGATAATTGAAGAGTTGTAAAGTAAGAGTTGAGATCTTTGAAATCGTGAAAGGAGCTTTAATACAGGATGGAAGGTGGGTAGTTCAGAACTAGTAAATGTAGTCAACTGTTTTCTCCATTGCAGTAATTACTAATTACTCTCTGGTATGTGCATCGCGCCCGAATACATGCAGGCATTTTCACACTTGTGGATCTTGGTCCCTTCTTTTTCCCTTCTGAAAAAAAGAAACTTTTTAAAAAACATTCAAATTTATTGATTCAAATATCACCAATGTATTCTCCAAATCTTGTTTTTCCTTGGAATTCGAATTGTATCTTCTTAACCTAAAACGACGAGGGTGGCAATATCTGGGAAAACAATGCTAATAGGGGTGGCATTAAGCCATTAGCAAAGAAAGAGCATGCTGCCCCTCCAAACAACCAAGCCAACCACTCATGTTATTGAAGGAAGGCCTTGAAATCTCATTATACAAATATCATGAAAGTTTCATGACTCGTAGCGTTTGGAATAAATGCGTTTTTGTCCATACATTAGTACAGTAGGTGATAATGTTTTCGATGCCAAACAAAATTGTTGCAACAATAACTATTTTAGAAAATAATATAAATTATATTTTAAAATTTTATTAAATAGTTTAAATTATTGAGTTGAGATAATTCTTTAATATAGTATCAAAACTTTAATGGTCAAGCAGTTACAAGTTTAAATCTCATAATTTCTATTTATTTAATAAAAAAATTAAGCAAAAAGTAATATGGGTCTATTCAAATTTTAAAATCAAAGAATTTTCACTTAAAAAGATGTATTATAAAATAATACAAATTATATTTTAGAATCTTATCTAATAGCTTAAACTATTGAGTTGAGATTGTTATTTGACACCCTTATACTCCCTAATAAAAATAGAAATGTTATACGAACTAAAATCATAGCTTTGGAACTAACAATCTTATGCCCCCCTTTGCTTTCATACATCAGTTGGAAGCTCCCACTTTCCAATTTAGGCATTAATGTCGAACAATACTGATTATATTGCATTAAGCAAGGTTTTTTTGGATACTATATAATTTGGTTTGCTTTCAAGTATTGCATTAAGCAAGGTTTTTTGGATACTATATAATTTGGTTTGCTTTCAAGTACTCAAATGGAAGCTCGAATCTGACAACACAAGCGGCTCTGCAGGATTTAATTGAAGCATGCAAATTACCAGAGACCGATAATTGATTATGGTCCCCATGTCTACTAACTGCGCAATAATTAATTTATTTATAGTTTTAACTTTGCATTCTATACTTAATTTGATGTCCCTTAATTATAATGTCATATACTTTTTTTTATTATTATAAAAAGATATTCGAACTCGAAATTTCTTGAAACACAAAGAACATTAATGTATGTAGCTCCATATATGATATATATTTTAAGTACACAATAATCCTTAACAAGTAGATTTTGGACACTCGATAGCTAGACAAACCCTTTAATTATTTTTATAATCCACATTTGCATGATGATTCTATAGTAAGCTATCATAGGGTGGGAAAATTAACCGAATTATCCTAAATATTGATAAAAATAGATCCGAAATTAACTAATGGTTTTTCAAGTTTTTTTTTCCAGATAATTTCAATTTGAAATTTTTTAAAAATTTCACTTAGCTCAATTCGGTTTAAGTTTCAAAAAAAAAAAAAAAAACCAAATTGGAAAAACTCATTTTAAACTAAAGTTCCATTAAATCAAAGCCTATGAAAAAACAACCCAACTAACTAAAAAGTATATGAATCAAACTGAAGTTATTTGATTTTAAAAATATAAAATCGAATTCCAAGCTTACCACTTTGGTTCAGTTATTCGATTCAGAATTTTAAAAAATAGTTCGGCTTAATTGGATCTTTTGGTCCAAACCGAGCAATTTGAACCGGTAAGCTATCAAAAATCTGATTTTGGAGATTTCACAACTTGATGGGCGAATAAAGCTAGCGTTAGTAATCTAAGCAAAAAGTTGCAGGCAAGTCTTGATCGACGGCAATATCATGTTTCATATTGATAACACCTGGAATACACACGGATAAAAGAATCAGAAGGGCCAAGTCATTTTAATTCTTGTAAAAGGAAAAAAGAAATAAAGTCAGTTTATAATCGATGGGTGGAAATGGCTGGGAACTTTATCCACTCCTTGGAATTGCAAACAAGATCCTCTTGGGGTTGAGAATAAAAGAATTCCTTCCCAATACCACTCAGGCAAAGATTTATTATGCAACAAAAGTCAACTCCTTAAAATAAAAAAAAGGTCGAGCTAGGTAGTAAGGTAATAATAATTCTAGTTATGTCTTAAAAATGAGAGAGGTGTTCTTAGAGCAAGATGACATTTGCATGTGAAAGGAAACTGAAGGGGTCCTGTCAGACCCCAGACAGACAGATGCTCATTCAATTCCTCTTCTGTAGTTTCAACTTTCAACTTTCAACTTTCCCTCTGTCGATATTGGTATTCCCTAGATAACCATCAGCTGACTCATAAAACTACATTTGCTTTTTTGGTGGACAATGAATACTTCTTTTTGGTTCTTATGCTACAATAATGTTTCATTGTGAAATAGTTAGGGTTTACGCAGCAAACACAGTCTCTGAAATGTCATTTTCAATTCCCCTTCATGTTCTTGACTTGCCACCCCAGGGGTTTTATCTGATCATAGCCAGTTAGTTCTAGGATCAGCAGCTCAGAATTAGGGTTGGAGACCTTTCTCTGAAATGTCATTTTTAATTTCCGCTTCATCAATTGTTGGGTCAATGCTACTCAAAGCGACCTAACAAATTCAACCTGGTCAGGAAACTTGGTTATTTGGCAAATAAATTTAAGAGATGGAATCATTTAGAAGAGGAAGGGGACTACTTGAGTAAATTGAGTAATCTGATTGCATAGCATTGGGAAGTCAGTAAATGTATGGCAACTATTTGGATATGAAAGTCCAGACAAAATCAGTGCAAGTTAAGAGAAAAAAAATACTAGATTTTTCCATCCTGCACTTGTTTGATAATCTTTTATTTTTCACACTCATTCAACCATTCCATCTTGTCACACCCAACATCACAAGCAAGCCTATAAAAACAAAAACTTATTTGAAAACGGGATAAAAATAAAAGAAAAAAAAAGTTATTACCTAGTATTATTTTTCACACTCTCATTCAACCATTCCATCTTGTCACACCCAACATCACAAGCAAGCCTATAAAAACAAAAACTTATTTGAAAATGGAATAAAAATAAAAGAAAAAAAAGTTATTACCTAGTATTATGATCAGTAGAAATACCTCACAAATCAATGTAGATTTATTGTAAGAGATTGATTATGCTAAAAAAGAGATATTATCACCCTAAAATAAGCTGCATTGATAATCTTCTCATTTATTCCTAATAATTTGTTAAGTGTAATCTACTGGTGATAGCGAGTCTATTACTATTAGTTAAAACCTATTTGAATGGTTTATTTCTAACCATTCTAAAATCTGGTTTATTTTTTCCACTCTTAGTTATTATCTTTAGATAACACTCGGTGAATCAACAATTCTAAGGTTGGTAACTTCAAATCATAACCTATGATTAATTTTCAATCAAGTTATATTAATGAATGATCCTTGGGTTTATATTGAGCTCATGGAACCCAACCCAAATCCTAGAAAATGTTAATGGAAGTTCCTCAATGATGTTTACTAATCCTATAGCACTTGGGTTCATTCACAATATTTATTGAATAAAGGCTTAATAATCCTGATTTATACTCAAATGTGATTGGTGAATATTAGACTCAAAAGTTTTTTAATACTCATGATTTCATTATCGGCAAATATTAGACTAAAAATTTAATACTTTCGATTTTGTCATCGATGAATATTAGATTGAAAGTTTTGTTGTTTAAAAAATAAAGATGGATTTTTCCTTGACACAATCTTTTTGAAAACAAAGATGAGTTTTAAAAAGCTTGAAATGTTGATCTAATAAGTCTTTTAATCTGGGTCATAACCTTAATGAGATTTATAAAAAAGTTATAAACCCCAACATGGATGCATGTATGAATTAAAATTGATTTTATATTATTTAAAGCAAAAGATCATGTCAATATATATTGTTGAATCAATTACCATATATATAACATGTTGTGATGTTAAGGATGATCCATGAAAAAAAAAAAGATGAAAAATTAAATGATCCAGTCGAATGAATTCAAACACAAATATCAATTTCATAAATATTTTTCAATCTTAAAACCTCATCACAACACATTAAAATCAATAATAATCTCAAAATGCAAGATTGTATTCATTCCAACATAAATATCCATTCAATGAATAATGCCTAATCAAAACCTTATAAAAAAACACATCAAAATCATTGAATACGCAAAATATTTATTGAATAGATGTTTAGGTTTCAAAATAAATTTTTAGAGTGAACGAGGATGACTAGGAGGAGCTGGAATAGTGGTGAAAACCTGATGGAAAGAAGAAAATCAATAGTGGTGTGTGGCTAAAACACTCATAGAGCAGTTGTCATGGTTGACGCATTATTTCACATGCCACTAATATTTGACTAGTTCATGGATGGCTTTATAGGGTGTGCTAGGCCATCCTCCTTCATGTGATGGCGTCGTAGGCCACCTTCTACTGGTGGGGGAGATCTAACAATAGAAAGCCATAATGGTCTTTTTTCTTCATATTAGTTCATTTTTTAACTTTTAGATATGTTCACAATGAGATTATTAGATTATAGGGTTATATGATCGTGTAGTACCCTTTAATAGGAAAAAGAATAGTGATGAAATCGCTGGATTAGAGGTCAAAGGAGAGAGAAATTAAAAAGAGAAGTTTTAAAGTTGTTTTCTTTCTCTCTTTTATTGACGATGATGCACGGGCTATTGGTTTCAATTGATTAAGGGATTTTTGAGGGCTTTGAGTTACAGAGAATAGTGATGGTCTTATAAAAATTAAAGGTCAAAGGTAATAGAAATAAAGGAAAGAAATTTCAGGTTTGGAGAGAGAAAGACAATGTTAGGATTTTTTTTATGGGAAAAGGAAGAAAAAAAATGAATAATGTTTTTCTAGGGTTTATTTCTTCATATTTTAGCTCACATTCTCATATAAAAAAATTATGGTGGCTAGGGCTTTGTTGGAACAAATGATGAATATTGTTTTTTTTTTTTTGTAGTAACTCCCTTTCTTGACAATTCACTTATCTATTTATAGCTTATAAACTGTCATCTTTTTTCTTTTTTAGTTATATGATCCATAATAACTCAATTTTGTTTTGGTCTACTAATTTTTCTTGTTTTGCACTTTAGCTCTTAGTCCATTTTGTTCTCTATTTTGATTTTTTATTTTCTTTGTATTTTCTTTTCAAAAAATAACATTAACATTAATCCAAGAAAAAATTAATTAAGAAATACATAATGGACTTAATGTATCAAAAACATATTTCTTTGAATTTGATTTTTTAAAAAAAGATGTCAACAAGAAAAAAATAATTTAAAATTATAAATAGGGTGTGCAAATGGTCAAAATGTATCGAAAACATATTTTTTGAATTGTTTTCCTATCTTTGGATTTTAGAAAAATATTTTGAAAATGAGGGTAAAAAATCAGGTTATGACATAACTTATATGGTCTATGGTGTTTTGAAGTAGGAAAATTTAACTTTTCAACTAAAGTAGTGCTAGCTATATTGGCACATCTTCCCGTATTAATAATCAGGCTACACACCTTATTATTGATGTGGCATCCTTGTTAGAAATATGTTTTCCTTTTGCTTCTCTAACTCATCTTCCTTGATTTTAGCACTCGATGCATGCCCAACCAAAGATAACTCACCTTTAACTTGATACTCTACTCAATCATTAATAATCATGATAAATACCTTGTTATTAATGTGGCATCCTTGTAAGAAATATGTTTTCCTTTTACTTCTCTAACTCATCTTCCTTGATTTTAGCACGTGATGCATGTCTAACAAAAAACAACTCACCCTTAACTTAATACTCTACTCAATAATTACCAATATCCTTCAAGTGGTGGCATTTGATCATCCTCACTATCACTTTTAGTTTTCACTTTCTCGTTATCATGCATAATAATAACTCATTTTTATATATTAAGAAGCTATTTGTCTTATTCTCAAACATCAAAAACATTTTATATCATGATTATAAGGTGGTTGGTGAGCAAAGTTACATCTAATATTAGTGGAGACATTTTTCTTGCCCTTCAGTGTTTTAGAGTTACTCTTTTGAGTAACCCTATCATCATTCTTCTAATATAGACTCCATGATGAAAACAAACCAAAATATTAGCTCAACTTTGAATTTCCATTCCTCTTAAGTTATCATTCTACTTTCATAGACATATGCATCATATCTTCTAATTCTATATAATGTTGTAATTCCATGACATTTGTTATCTTTTGGTTCAAACCATTCAAAAATCTTGTTATGGTAACTTCTCCATCTTTTATATTTTCCTGAATCATAGCTACCGTCATTTTTTTTTTTTATTATAATCCTCAATGCTTTGAAACTTATGATATAGGTCCTTATAGTAATGACTAAGGACAATTTTGTTTTTCTTATAACAACCTTCATTTCATCATAAGTCTCAATAGACCTCTTATTATTTCTCCTTCTATTTAACATAGGTTAATCCCACCAAATAATTGCATAAGTAATAAACTCCATCACAACTAACTTAACTTTTTTATCCTCAAAATAGTTATGGCAATCAAAGATTAACTATACTTTCTTCTCTCATTCTAGTTAAGTTTTTGGAACATTTTTTCATTAGAAAGAATGAGTCTTTATTTTAATACTCCTAAGGTTTCTATCTATACCATCACAATCTCTAAAATCTTATCTAAAAGCTCTATCTTTTCAATGGTTTGGTTAAAATATCTCATTATTGTTGAATGATGCCTAATCAAATTCATTTGCATGTTCATCCTTATTCTCAACATCAAACACATCTATGGGTGTAAAAGCATGTCTCTCTTGCCTTTCGGTGTTAGGGACCCTTTAGGATTTTATATCTTGCAAATTAGCAATCATAATATCTCGTATATCCATTTGATCCCTCGTATTATCAAACAACACATTCAAATGCTCGAACTACCGTTGTATTGCCTGTAACATAAATAAAGTGTTTTTCTTCTTCTTCTTAGGGTGATGATTCATCTTTGTAAAAAACATATTCAAATCTAAAAAAAAAAAAAATTAGTAATAGACCTCATACACTTCTATACATGTTTACACCTATAGATGTGTCACTACACTCATGTTTCCTTCTTAACTTGGCATTTATCGATGTTATTCTCACACCATCTTGCATTTTGCCAGTCTTAACCGCCCTCTTCGATTCTTTAGTGAACTAAAAAAAATCAATCAAAATAAATCTAATCGTAGAGTTCAAACCATCAAAGTCAAAATAACAAAGACAAACAAAAAATGAAAAGGAATTTAGGAATAACTCAAGAAACCTAATATGGAATTGACTCAAGAAACTTAAATTCAATATGGAATAACTTAACAAATATGAATTCGATATGGACTTTTAATTTGATATTTTTTTTTATTTCAACATATTACATTCTAGTAGATAATTTTGTTTAATTAGATCATAAATTGGAAAAGGAAAGAAAATCAAATTCAAGAAGAAGATGAATTTGCATTAACTATCTTAAATATGCGCACAAGATGAATCTAAACTCTATATGTGTGATGTTGATGCAAGGAATAAGTAAAAGAAGAACAAAATAGAACTTGATTTTAGAGCCAAACTTTGACATCAACTAATGCGAACCCGGTGAACAAAACCATATAATCCATAATGAAAAATTGAAATACTTACCTAATTACTTTAATCAAAGGTATATGGTTAGGAAGCCATAACGATAATCTCTTTTATAAGTTCTGAAAAATTCAACGAAGAACAAAAAGCAAAAGTGCCTACATAATTTTTATTCAAAAAACAATATGTTTTTCACATCTTGATATAAAAGATATTTATATGTATGACTTAAATAAAAATAAACCATAATTAACCATGAGCTAAAAATTGAACCCAAATAACTAACTAAATTAAGAGTATGGGTAAAATAAAATACAAAACTCAAGTCTGGAATAAATAAAAGCCCAATTCACATATTTTTTATTAATAAATTTTGAACCTTATCAAAAGGCCTTTTCAATGTTTGCTTGCAACAAAATCTTAATTTTATAGGAAATAATGCCTTTAACATCTTCTAGTCAAATAAAAACCTAAATCAACGATCAAATTAAAAGTACATTATTGTATTACTATTTGAGCAATATTGGACATTATAGTGTGTTAATGGTGGAAAATTATGCAATTTGATTTAAATAAGGCCTTCCTTAATGGTATTCTTTTAGATACAATACATATGAATCATTCATCAGGTTATGATAATAATTCTCACCCACTTCATGGAAGCAAACTCTAATATTTTCTATATGGAATTAAATAGGCTATAAAATATATATTTTGATTTATCATTGATAATATGTTAGTCATATGAAACTTCGAGAGTTTAATCCCTAATATATAATTTAATTGGTGAATGTGTGATTCGGGAAATTAAAAATTTCCTTTAATTATTGATGCAACTTATACACCAAATGGTTTGTTATTACCATAAAAACAACATGTTGTTGATTTATTAGAAAACAAATCTAGGATAGACATAAACAAGTCAGTCTTAACTCTAGTTTTTGTTTTTACAAATCTTTTTTTTTCTCAAATATATCTCCATAAAGTTCAAGCAAGTATAGGACATTTTGAATAGTTGACATTGGCCTAATATATATATATATATATATATATATATATATATATATATATATATATAGAGAGAGAGAGAGAGAGAGAGAGGGAGGGAGAGAATACTTATACATTCACAACAGGGGATCATTAGATAATAATGAAGAAAATACCTTATTATGTCAAGTTTATGCTGGGATATGGCTTGAATTAAGCTTTTTGATCCTACAATGAGAGGGGAGATCTAGGCGATATAAAAACAATATGAATAAAGCGAATAATAGTCTTCTTACTTAGCTTTATGGTGATAGGTGGATATATCTATGGTTGATAAGTGAAGTAAAAAGCAAGTGATTCATGACAATATAGAAAGAACAAAGTATGCAATGCATGTAAAACATCTATCACGGATCCATGACAAAGCCAGCACATGAAAGAGAGAGCCAGACTGCCACTACTTCATCTTTAAATACAGAGTTTGGAAATGCCGTTGAAATTGTAATTTTTTTTAAAAAAAATTTTAATTATTTTTTTTATGTTTTTAAATCGTTTTAATGTGTTAATAACAAAAATAATTTTTTAAAATAAAAAAATTATTTTAATGTATTTCCGAACAAAAAATACTTTAAACTACAACCTCTATTACACTCTTAATCAAGGTAACCTTGTCAAAAAAGCGTGTGGTAAAGGAGAAAATATAGAAAATTGAGCTCTCTATATGATTCTTTGGATAGTAGATAACTTAAAAGAGAAGGTTAGAATCTACACCATATTGATTAATAATATTAAAATATATAAATATTTGTGAAAGAGTTCTAGACATAATTAATATATTGTATGTGGAGAAAAAATTATACTTGATAAATTCGTAATAAGGAGAAAGTAAAATGCAAACACATAATTAATATATTATGTTAATCTTGTAATCAAACAAAAACATTGTCTACGTACTAATAACAAAGTACTCACCATACAATTGATAATAAATACGTAACAATCTCTCAAGTTTGTTACTTATGCAACACACAGGATTATGTAACCAATCATTGCTTACAATCTAAACATAACCCATGATCTATTCTTAATATTGAAATATTTCATTTTGTATAGTTAGTGGGTATGGAAAATTAGTGGTTATTGGTGCAAAGTTAGTAATCACAATGTTCTCCTCTACCTGCAAAACAAACTCTTTATTGTTAGACCAAATAGCTCCAAAAAATAAATTCTGATAAGAAAGTTAATAATCTTTCATTAACCTTATCTTGAAGATATTGATTTGCAGCCTCCAATATTCCTTCCTATAAAATTAAATTCACATATAATAATCTCAAAGAAAAAAAAATGTGAAAATTAATGAATGTCTCATGAAAAAAAAAAACCTAAAATGGTTGAGTGCGATTATTTATTGAATCCATATTTGAATTATGTGAGGGAAAAAAGAATTGAAATTAAACTCATGACCAATTAAGGATAATCATGTTCTCTTTCCATTTAAGCTAAAAAGTCATTGGTAAAATTTATTAAATTGCTATTACTAAAATCGCGATTGGTTTGGTGGGTCCTAATAAATATTTTTAGTAAGGGTAGCCATAACTCTACTATTCTCTCTCAAATCTTAATGTATGTCCTAAGAAAAAAGTAGGTAAATCCTTATTAAAAAGAGTGAAGACATGATAATGAGATTGATGAAGAGCCAAAGATTCACTTTTTAAAATATATATTTAAACTCCATTGAGATTATTGGAGGATTTTAGTGAGTAAATATTTGAATTAAGGTATCTTGTCCATGTAAAGAGCGAGAGCATTTTCTTCAAGGCCAAGGCTGAAAAGTAAATATTTTTAAATGAATATGATGAAACAATATAGATTATCGATCCTAAACCTAAGAATAATAAGGCTAAATAGACAACTAACCTTTATATATGCTCTTAATAAAAAGCTTATTTAGTGCTCTATAACCTAAGGTTGTTCGTAAGATTTGCAATCAAGCCTTTTAAATCTAATTTGATGGTAAATTTTTAGGTATTTGTATTGTTCAAGCAACATATATTGCCGCCAACTGCTAGGATTTCCGTATTTATCTTACTTGGTTATTTATCTATTTCTTTAATGTTAATTGCATATGTAATATGCTTCTGGTTTTCTTAATTTATCATAGTTTTAGACTTTAATCACTTTATTTATTAGACTAAACGAAGCTACAAAAGCTTTTAGAGATAAAATTAGTAATTTAATTTATTAGACCTTGTTATGTATTCTTTATTCTCATATGTTGTGACTAGATCAAACCCTCTTCTCTCTTTATGAGAGATTTAGAAATAAATTAGTGTCTAACATAAGACCTATATAGTATATGAATTATGCATTGCCAAGCTATAAGAAAGTGGCTACAGTGTTGACACCCATAAATACTAGTAGTCGTTAAATAATTGGATTCAAATCTAGCAAGTTCTTTTTGTAATGATACAGTCCATATCAATAAAATATTGATGTATGAAATCTTTTAAAAAACTAGCATCGTGTCTTTACAAATCTTATAATTGTAGTGGTTTATCAAAACTATAAATACAAAGAAACAAATCCCTAAATTCCTAATTATCATTTATTATTTCTTCTCGTGCATTGGGGTAGAAATGAGTAATTTTCACAAACATAGGTGTAAATATAAGAGTTTTGCCTAAATGTTTTAATAACTAGACCTATATTGAGGCTAGATTTTGTGTACCAAGATGAAATCTATAATTTTGGTTCGGTCAAAGGTAGGCTATCCATATCAATATTGGAAAATTGATCAATATTTTTCTTCATTCAACCAGACATATATAGGTATTTGACCTTATTTTTAGAGGTAATGATCTCCATATATCTCCTACATATTTAATTATGCACAATAATTAGTAATTTGTAGTGAAATTCCGAATAGATTTTTCTATTATGTCCCTAATTTGTGGGTTTTTTGTGACATTTTTATAATATTAAAGACATAATAAGTATAATTGAAAAGCTAAGGATGTAGGTGACAAACATTTATATCAAAGGACAAATTAAACTATTTATAAAATAAAAAAACAAAAATTGATGCAAAATGCTTCAATTCTTCTTTTTTTTTTCCATTAAAAAAAGGTTTTAGATCCATTTTCCCACTACTTTCACATGCAAACACATTTTATATGTAAATAAATTGACAAAATGAAATCAAACATATAGCAAAAAAGTAATTTTGGAAAGTACTAAATAGCTATATATCCTAGTATAGAAATTATAAAAGATTTTTTATATATTTTTTGAGAATGAATCCCTTAGTGTGTGTGTGTGTTTCCTTTTCTTTACTACCATATGCATGCCGATATGTTAATAACTATAGCTAATTAGAAAATGGATGATTGAGTACTAACCTTGTTCCTTAGCTGTTCAATTTCTTTAAACATGATGTTCATCTGTGTGCCATTAGTTAGTTAAACTTATGACAAATATAATTATTAAAAGCTCAAAGAATAATAAATTTGGCTTATAAGTATTTACACCTTGGTCGAACGAATTTGATAAATCCAAATTTCAAGATGTTTCTCAAGTTCAGTCAATTCATCTAAGGTCATTTCAGCAGCACACCCTCCAAACATGTACCTGTAATCCAAATTTCAAGATGTTATATCTCTTTGACACAAATCTTTTTGCATGCTTTTTTTTTTTAAAAAAAAAATTTTAACATAAGATTTGATAATTTGTAGCTTGAAAGAAAAAAAAAACATTTTCTACATCATAAGTGAAAATTTTGTCATTTACAGATGCTAAATTTTAAAACATTACGTATTAAACTACCCGTCACTTTTTATAAAAACAAGCATATTGCACAGTTTATATGTGTGTGCGCACGCGCACACACACACATAAACCATGCAATATACTTGTTTTTATGAGTTTGTTTTTTTTTTCAATTACAGGAAATGACTTCACATATTATTTTAGGAGTTGTACCCAATCTATCCTAAGAAAAAGATTATAGCCTCTTTTATATTCAATTACATTTGATCTATTCTAAAGAAAAAAAATTCTAGCATTTTTTATTTTTTATTTTTATTTTGGATATATAAAATCTAAACTTCATCACATGTAAGTCATGATAAACTTCTATTAGTTTTGATGGTGAAATCTCACTAAAGGATATATTACAAGTATAACAACTTTTAAAAGATAAATGGGATGTAATTAAACATATAAAGATAGATATATAAGGCAATTTTTTTATTATTATTATTATATATTATAAATATATTGATCTTTTACATCTATTCTAAGGACTATGACATATAACCTCTTTTTCACTGTTAATGTAAACATCACAAGTGTTTGTTTTTACATTATAACTTGTATTTTAAAGTGGTTATCAAATTGTTTTTTGTCTGAAAAAATATCAAATTGATATTTTTTTAGATATTTTTATATGATTTTGATGTGTTAATATAAAAAATTTAAAAATAAATATATAAATTTTTTATGCATTTTAAATTGAAATTCATTTTTAAAAGTATTTGCACCATAAAATCAAACACATGGTTCTCTATGCTTTCAATGCAGCTAATTCATGTTAAATAAAAGTAACTTTAACAATCGATTAGACAAATAGAACTATAAATATAATTGATACAAACCTCAATCCTTTTTGCAATATTTCAATCTCTTGCTTCAACATGTTGATCTCCTCCTTCACATCCTGATCATAGATTATTTTCCCATTAGTGAAAACATATTTAGAAAAATAGATAACACACATACATCCACTCACTTTTAAATATCATGACTACATTTTATAAGAAAGAAGTCAAATCGTAGAATTTTTTAACTTATGGAGCGTTCAAAGATGAAAAAACATATAATTAACATGCAGATTAGTTTCCAATTATTTGGTGAAAATTAAAACAACAACTAAAAGATTAACAAGAAAAGAATATAGAAGAGAAGAATCTCCAAAAATGTTATAGAAAATAATAAAATTGTCTCTAATTACTGCTTAATCAAAAACTTTGAAAATATTAGAAAAAACTTATTTTGTTTTTTTAAAAAATGCTCCTAATATAAAAACTAAAATATTTAAAAATATTAAGAATATTTTGTATATAAAAAAGAATTTTTGTAACTGATGCCATAATCCATTTCTAGGTGATTCTCCAAATTCACCTTTTTTTTCTTTCCAAAATAAAATAATAAAATATTAATAGGAAGAAAACTCATATTTTGACCAAAGCAAGCTAGCAGGATGTCAAATGAAGAAAAATCAAGCTGCAATTTTGGATGAAATTAGAAGTCTAATTATATCCTATTTTACCCAAAGCTAAAGAGACAATACAAATTAATTTAAGGTCAAATTAAATCATTATTGAATGAATATGCATAAAAATTAAGCTTATGGACATAATTAGAATTTTAATAAGCCAATTTGATTTAATCATGGGCCAAATTAAAGTTTAATTATATTTAAGGAATAATTTGGGTCCAACTAAAGGATTTAATTAGGTGCAAAGACGTAATTATACTCTAAATAAGTCAAATTAATTTTTTTTAGTGCTTAATTGGTGAAATATTAAGTTTGGGAACCCAATTTAGGCGTAATTGAGAATATTGGAATATTAGAAGATCATATTTAATTTTTATCAAGTCAATAAGTTCAAATGAGGGATAAAATCACAAGAAAAATAAACCAATCTTAATTCCCCTGGTATTTTATTTAGCCATGATGGTCACTTTGAGCCAACAGTTGGCATCATTAAAGGTAAAATATTCCTCTTTCACCTCTTATAAATAGGGGTGGATTTATGGTCTCAGAGAGGAGAAAATCGGTTTCAAAGTTGACAAAAAAAAAAAAACCAATCTTAATTCCCCTAGTATTTTATCTGCCATTATCACTTTCTTTCTTTTGTTTCATTGTCGTGACTTTGACTCCTTCCGCCACCACTACCTCATCAACAACTTGATCATTAGTGGCCCAACACCTTTGCCACTCCATTTCCTCACTAGCAATAGGAGTAGCTATTTTGAGCTCCTCTATTTTCCCCTATATAATAACCTCTAGAATCCTTTTCTTTCCAGACTAGTAATGACCCCTATACGTTCGACCTCTAGTCATCAGCAACAACAACAACAACTTCAGCAAACCAACAATTGCCACCATTTAAATTTTTTCCTTCTCCAGCATCGGTAATAGAAGCAACTCTAACCACACTGACTGCTTCTTCTTCTCCCTTTAGCAGCCAACACTGTTTACCGATACCTACACCAATGCCTTCTTAGTCGCTAGCCAAACCTTCTCCTCACAGTTGAAGCCTCCATGCTAGGTAACTTTTCCCCATTCTCTTCCTCCTTTTTCTTTACTCCCACCATCATCACCTTTAATGCAGAACAAAAATTTGTTTTGCATGCATGCATGCAAGGTGCAAAATAATTATCCCCTAAGTTGGGTTAGACCCATATCAAGTAGGGTTTATTAGGGGTAATGCGTTATGTCCTTGTACAACCAGTCATTTACCCGGACTCTCGCAGACCATAGGTTTCTTAGTAACCATAGCGCATTGGATGACGACTCTTGAACCTTATAATTATAAGTTTATGAATAAATCTAAAACTCCTTTCTTTTCCCAACACAATACCTCTCAAGAGGCAAATAACATGTTGTTCGACGTCACCCCGCGACAATCAATACCATGAAAGCTTTGCTAGGTGTCTTGGAAGTAAATAGTTAAGGAGAAAAAGATTGGGGTGGTCTTCGTGTGGGCTCTCCGATTGAAAAAAAAAGAAGCATGCTCTTCAAATGGCTTTAGAAACTAGGAGAACCACGTACACAAGGCTCTCTTGGGTATTTAAATAAGAAGTATAAGCCTACCTTTATTAATGGACTTCCTATCTTTGATTGTTCTTTATTAGAGACATGGGCAGACATCTCTTCAATTGTTAATTCTTCTGACCCTATTTGAAATTCCTTATGAAAAAACTATTACTTCAAACTAGGAGATGGGATAATAATTCTATTTTGGTTAGATTGCTAGTTAGCTGAGATACCTCTAAAATTCTTGTTCTCTCAGCCTTTTGCTTTGTCTCGAGATCTAAGAACAAGTTGTTGATCTATGTGTTATGGATAGTAACACCATTGCTTAGCAGTACACTTGAAAAAGAAGATTACAGCATCTGATGCTGTAATCAACAGAATCAACAATGCCTCTTTTAACCAAAATTCCCCTTGTGTAAATTTTGCCAAGAATGGCCATCCAAAAGAAGACTTCAACCTTGGGAGGAAATATCGTAACTATGCTTTTACGACCATTAGAACCAGCATCTGATGCTGTGGAAGCTTTTGAATAAGAAAACGAAGATTATGTTTATCTATTTGTTATCTACTTTTGCATGCATTCAATATAGTTATTTAGCTGTATAATTGAGAGAGAGAGAGAGAGAGAGAGAGAGAGTTAATTAGATTACATACCATATCAGGCTGGGTCTCAACGGCAGCTGGTTCTGGTTGGGTCCCCCGGCTGGACTTCATGTACCTCTCAATAAGCCCTTGCATGTTTCTTAAACAATAAAGAAGAGAAAAAGTTTCATTTTCCTAACTGAAGAACATTAATCTCTAGAGATGTGTAAAAACTTCAAGAAAAGCTTGTGAAGAGTAAATTATATCATATCTAACGCGTCACTCACGAGGGAAAATGTCCATAATTTCATGTAAGGTTACATGCATGCATAAATCGACACATGTTTTTCGTTCGTGCAAGCAAATATACGAGTGTGATCACACATGTATATGTATGCAATATTGTTTATGGGAATGGAAAGGGAGAGGGAGGGGAGGAAGAGAGTTACCCGTTGGTGGCTAGTTCATAGAGCTTTCCATGGGCGGAGAAAATGAAAACTCCAATTTCAGCATCACACAGCACAGAGAGCTCCTTGGCCTTCTTAAGGAGACCAGATCGGCGCTTGCAGAAGGTAACCTGCCTGTGCACAGAGTTCTCAATACGTTTCATCTGAACCTTCCCGCGAGCCATTCTTGATCTTCTTTCTGATTAATTTTTTGAAGTTTTTTGAAAGCTTCCCAACAGACAACCGTACACTAGTTTGGACTAGCTTAAGGTAGCTGCAATCCTCCCTTCTCTCAAGGAGTTGTCGTCCCACAATTGCTTCTCTAGTATGGCCACTTCAAAACTTATATATTCTCAAAAGAGAATGGGAATCCATGTCGTGTAGCTGCCTTTATTCTTCACTTAGTTATGTATTCAGGGTGTTTTAGAGTGAGATCGAATCATGTTTCTAAAAAATTTTAAAATTTAAATTGTTTTAAAATTCTAATATATAAAAAAATATATTAGAATTGGTGCGCATGAGGCGTGGCCGGCCAAGCAGAAAAAAGCTTTCACATTTCACATGCAACCCATTGTTTTTAACTCCAGAAGACTTGGTGCCCATGTTGTTGGTTGCTTTCCATTTCCCCCACCACTTTTCCTTGTTTCCTGGCCTTTTCTCTCCTTTCACCTTTCGTCTCTGTAACAAAGATACACCTTCTCTGCTTTCAAGGCCTTTCCGATCTTCAGAAACACAGTAGACTCCCTCTTTTTGGAGCCAGAACATTAAACAAAACCCTAGCTAGCACCGCCCACCACTCATTCATCTTAGCTCTGACGACAAGAATCTTGTCAAATCACTTGCACTCAATCGGAAGCCATAAAGAGAACTTCACTTTGATTTCTGTGGCTGCTTGGAGAGGCTCGAGCAGTTGGCACGTGGATATTCTCTTGTCGATCTTCTATGATTAACATTTTTTATCTGTGATATAAATAAAGGTGAGGTTCTCCATTATCTTTGAAATGATGTAACTCAATTTTATGGAGTACTGTTCACGTGAATAGTACACCTCATTTGCACTGTTCACGTGAACAGTGCAATTCACCTGTGAACAGTGCAGTGAATTGCACTGTTCCTTGTTTTTTATTAACCAGAAGAGAATGAAAAGCATGTTTCGGTAGCTTTTCCTTTTCAGCGTTTTAAACGCAAAAAACATGTGGGCCTCATGCACAGTAAATCGCTTTTCTTTATTACCAAACGGCTGCGGACTGCGTTTTCAATAAAACGCAGCCGCAGCCGCGTAGACAAACGAACCCTTAGAATGATGAAAATTGGCTTGCATTGTACCGCGGCTTGATTTTTTTGTTAACAAAAAAATCATGTTTAGACACTACAAGCATATTTTAAAATAAAAAAAATCTTCAAATCAAGTCAAAGACTATCAAATTCAATAAATGGTTTCATTTAATTATATATATAATAAAAATGAAACAATAATAAATATACAAAATATGATAACAATGATCTTCGGGGAAAAAAAATCTATCTAAAGAAAAAATATACTACTATATCTGGATCATGAGATTAAGAAAACTCTATAAAAAATAAATTATAATAAATTATAAAATTTAATATCCATTAAACCCAATATTGATGAATTAAAGTTTTTTAAAAATTAAGTAATGTATGTAGAAATTTGGTGTAATACATTATATCAATGTCCTTAAAAATTTAAAGATACATGTGTGTACGTGTACTCCATTAAATTGCATTATGTTTGAAATTAGGAGGATTGATTTGGAAATATTTAACATGAAAGATTCTGGAAACCATATATATAAATGATCTCCTTTATTTTTATTTTCCTTTGAGAGTGTTATAAATGCTAGATATCACGATTAAAAAAACTCAACCGAGCAAACAGCATGGCGATTAACAGTACATGAAGATCATTCAGTGATGAACATAGAGGATTCCAGTCAAAGGGATGATGCTAGAAATGGCACCACCTAACGTGTCTATCTTCTAAATAAAGTTGATTCCAGACATGAGAGTGGACCACTAAGCTTAAGTTCATGGATTCCTCCATTTCTGCAATTTTTATTTTATGATTCCAGGGATGAGAGTCGACCACGTTGAATTGTAGTTCTTTTAAGAGATGTTTTTAACTAGTATTGTTTCTTCAAGAATTCTACAGCTGATATTCTTAGCAAGTGATTTATGGAAGAGATCTTTTAGTAAAATAAGTGTTATTCTTAAAAGAATTATGGCTTGGGACCCGCTCACTCTAGCAGTTGATGGAAAATAAATAAATAAAAATGTGAAGTATTTATGGCATCTAGGTTTGTGTTTCGATCCTTTAAGAACAAGTATGGTGTAGTATGATGAATTAGTTTTTTAATTTGTTGTGTGACGAAAGTGATTGAGTTAGTGAATGTTTATTTATGTGTTTTAAAAGAGTTTTTTTAAAATAATTTTTTTTATTTTTTTATTTACTTTAAATTAATATTATTTTGGTGTTTCAAAATTATTTTGATATACTGATATCAAAAATAATTTTTTAAAAAATATATTATTTTTTGATATATTTCTAAGCAAAAAACACTTCAAAAATCTACCACAATCATACTCTTAAACACATTTTTATTCTATATATTAGGTAGAGAGATAGCTCTTTCCCCTTTGTTTTCGGAAAGGAAAAAAAAAGCATGTATCCCTTAGCACTTCTAGGCAGTGATTCTTTGTTAAACTTCAAGTTTTATTCAGAAAACAACTACAAAAATAATGGTCTAACTTACATTAGATAAACAGGAAGAGAAAAGAAAACAAAAAAAAAATTGCTGCATGAAACAAGGGAGTGTAGCAATTAGAGGGAATGAAAAAAAACATAAGAATATAACTCTTCCCTACTAAACATTATCTATATTAAGCTCTAAAGAGCTAAAATCAAGCCTCGATCATAAAGCAATACTTTGGCACACCTTGAAAAAATAAATTTAGAGGTTAGGAGCAGTGTCATTAAAAATGACATCATTTCGATGAAGTCAAGAATTTCATACAATGTGTGAGAAAAGAAACTATCATGAGAGATTCTGCTACTTACCTTTAACTATGGAAAACCACTGGTAGCATATTTTGTCACTAAATTTTGAAAAAATATTGTAAAAGCCTTAATTAGAAAACAGTTTCATTCATATATTTCAATTGAAATGGTAGTGAATAAAAAGGTAGCTTGAAGATTTCAACTTTTTTTTGTAGAAAATGCATTTTGATTCCTAAAAGATGAGGTAGCCATGTTAAAATAAAATATCTGTTATGATTACTTTTTCTTGATCAAGGAGCGAAAGAAAAAGTTGCAACTTTTACCTTTTCGATGATATTGAAAAACCATTATATTGTAGAAACCCATTGATTATTAAGTGAATACATTAAAGCATAAGTTGCAAATTTCTTCCTTTTTTTTCTTTTCCTTTTTCTTACTTCGGTAATTAATAGAGGACCACTCATCCAGGACTTGAGAGGGTAGCTCAAGATCATATAGTAGAAAAAAAAAAAAAAAAAGAAACCTAGTGATCACGAATGAGTGAAAAAGAATGAAAATGCAGATTCTCGATACATACAACAATCCACCAGCATCCATGTGGAGAGCCTCTAGTAAAACAAGAAAATTATTTTCTTTTCCTTTTGGCTTTTGAGCACCAATTTCGGAGCACCGATCAGCCATCAAAGAGCCGGCGGCTTCTTTGCAGGAGAGGCTCACAACTTCGAGCCTTCTTGCTATTTGGTATTATAATAATATTTGTTTAGTAAAGTATTTTTTATTTTAAAATATATTAAAATAATAATTTTTATTTTTTAAAAAATTATTTTTAATATTAATACATTAAAAAAATTTAAAAGACCAAAAATATTAATTTAAAGCAAAGAAAAAAACAAATTTTTTTTAAATTACTTTTAAAATGTAAAAACAAACAAGTTCTGGAGAATAAATCATCCGATTTTATTAAATATTAAATTATATTTATTAGATATTTTTAAATAAAAATAGATTGAAAATTAATTTTTTAAAAAAAACATCAACCTGCAGCTTTTTTTTTTTTTTTGGTTGAAACCTTAATAAAAAATTAACACATGATTTTTTTTTTTTAAATAATAGATAAATAATCAAGCAAAAAAAAAACAATGAAAAGGCCAAGTGTGTAGGCCTCCAAGTGGTTTTTTATGGGTCACCAAGGCGTAGATGCATGGCTTATTTTTGGCTTTTAATATTTTCTCTTTAATTTAAATTTAAATTCATTAAAATAAATAAATTAAAAGTATATTTAGGATATTATTTTTAATAACTCATTTTTTACCCCCAATTGTTTCATGTATTTTCAAAAATACAATTCTTGAAAAAATATGTTTTCAATAAAGTTCAATCAGTTTTTTGTTAGTTTATGAATTGTTATTTATTTTGTCAATAGAAAATTTAATTAATTAGTAATCCTATATATATATATATATATATATATATATATATATAAAGAGAAACCCTTGCAAGGAGAGAATTCATCCAACTAAAACAAAAGTAAAAGGCAAGCAAAAGAAGCCGAAAAATTAAAAAAGACAAAAAAACCGTAGCCCCAAAAATGTAATTCTCCATAATAGTCCAGCTACAGCCCACTAGAATCAGATTTCGACCATTATCACCAGCACCGCAGCGCTGGCCATCCACTGCCCTGCTCTTCCCCACACAACGTTGCTTGATCATTAGCAGGAATGCCAACAGTAGCGACAACACAACCCAGAAAAAATCAGCAGGGTATCATTAGCAGTGAAGAAAACAACAATAGAAATTTCTTCACCAGCGATCACTCTTGATCGAAGGAGATGGATTGCACCGACCATATAGTGTGGAAAGAGAAGACGAGAAGTAGATGATCAGTAGGTCCACACGCCACCCAGACGCGTTAGCGCAAGAAATGAAGCATCGCAATCCAACTCGTCCTTTCGCGTGTAAATACCATTTGGTCCAGTTCCAACCAACCCCAATAACTCGCAGAAGTCAATTTTGAATCCTAATGTGTGATTTCCTTGTTGTCAGAACTATTCGCAACATATATTGAATTTTGATTCTCGAATACATGTTTGATTGTTGGCCATTCTTTATCTTGTTTTGAGTAATTTGTGGTTTATGTTTTATATATATATATATATATTTTTTTTTTTTTTTTTTTTTTTTTTTTTGATTATGTATATGGGCGCTTGTGGGGTTGCTGTGTAACTTGTGTTTATATGGACTTTGTTGTGAGATGTTGAATTTTGTCGTCCAAAGGATGTGATTTCATTTTCCTAAATGATGCGAGAATAATTTTGTTTTTCTCCATTGAATCAGCTTCTGAATGGTATAATACCTAAAGGTTTTGTCAACAAGTTGATTTTTGTCATTAAAAAACATAATCTTGTTTTCCCCTGAAAAAAACTGTAATTTTCTCTAAAAATAGTTTTTTTAATATTTGAATTTTTTTCTTCGAAATTGATTTTTTTTTTCTGAAGATTATTTATTTAATAAGTATTATTTAAATTATTTTTAAATTTTCAATCCATTATTATGCATGCGTTTGATTGTAAATGTAATGCAAAATATATATGAAATATTTACACATTCCTCGCATAACTTGCAGAAAAATGATTTCTCTTTAGCCAGTTGGCCTGAAAGCAGTACTGCCTCCTGAAATGCGTTGAACTCTGTCTGCTTAAAGTTATAAGAAGAGACTCCAAATTATGCATATTCATTTAATAAGAATGACAAATGTCCTTAGAATTCACCAAGGAGCTTAAATATAATGCAAATATCAAATTTTGTAATGACTGAGCAATTTAAGATCCAATTCTAATCTGCGAGAGAACTAAGCAGTGGATTCAAGAAAGGGATAATCAGTATAACCAATGACAGGATCTGTTGTATAGAATGTGCTGCGATCGTACTGGTTTAGCGGTGCATCAAGCTCAAATCTTCTCGGTAAATCTGGATTGGCCAAGAACACACGGCCATAAGCAACAAGATCTGAATAGTTCTCTGCAACAGCTTTGTTTCCTTCTTCCCTATCATAGCCTCCAGCAACAATGAAAGTGCCATTGAAAGCCTTTCTCATGGGTAGAAGACTGTGCGGGGATTCTACTCTTTCCCCCACCGTCTTCATTCTTGGCTCAACCATATGGCAGAAGAGAATCCCATATTTATTCAAGGATTCAACCATGTACAGACCCAAAGCTCCTGGATTCGAGTCTCCTGCTTGTCCGTAATTTGCATAGGGAGAGAGTCTTATTCCAACTCTATCAGCTCCTATCTCATTGACTACAGCTCCAACCACTTCTAAGGCAAATCGGCAGCGGTTCTCTAGGGATCCACCATATTGGTCAGTTCGATCGTTTACTTGATCCTTCATGAACTGGTCAATTAAGTAACCATGAGCCCCATGGATCTCAACTCCATCAAAACCTAAAAAGCCAGATCGTTTATCATGTTACCAAAGAATTCAAATAACCACTTTGAATACAAACGTTTAAAATCATGAAACTTGAATAGAAGAAGAAAGATTGATTTGAACCAGTATCAAATTTATATGACCAGGAGATGGATGATTCATGATCAATTCCAGATTTCTAAGAAGCAGTAAAGTGGTGGTTTTCAAATGAAGCAGCTTGGCTAGAAACAGGGCAATTGCTTACACCTGTTACTTTCCCCAAACAAAGAATATTGGCAAACATTCATTTTTAAATGGTTCTCAAACACAGCGAGATGTATTATGATGAAATAGCAATCCTTAATTGCACAAAAATATGAACTGCAGTATTCTTTTATTTTCATCTTCTTGTTTTTTATTCTGTTGTTCATAGAACTACTTCTGCAAGTTTTCTAACTGAATTTCTCGAGTGAAAAGCCTAGAGAGTTAAGTATTCTTATATGATTTATCTTGTTGAAAGTAAAGATAAATTTCACATTCTGAATTCCACTTTGGAAAATAAAGCTTACCAGCTTCCATAGCATTCCTTGCAGCAATTCTATAGTCATTGACAACATGAGGAATTTCGTCTGTTCTTAGTCGCCTTGGAGTGGTGAACTCTACAGCATCAATTCCATTAGCTCGAAGTTGAGGGGCTAGTGGCTTGTCTGTGCATGAGATTGGAGCTTGCCCATTTGGCTGAAAATCTGAATAGGCAAATAAGAGACGAAAAAAAAAAAGTTATATTTATTAATATAAGACTACACTTTTGAGGAAAATCTCCTGCATACGCTTAATGCTTTTGAATAACACACAGTTATAACGTGCTGCTTTTAGTGAATTCAACAGCAGTAGAACTAGAATTTAACTCTGTATTCCAATTTAACTCTCTTCAAACAAAGCAATTTCTGTCAACTCATCTAAGAAAAAAGTTGGACGCATCACTATTACAAAAGAACCAGACACACTGGCTGAGGCTGAAGCAATGGTAGAAACCTTCTCATATCAAGTTCATCCAAAGGCAACAAAACCATAACTATAACTCAAATATCTCAGCAGCATCTATAACAGTAATTAACAAGAATGACATCCATGGTTTCATTTACCCTTTATCTACACAAGTGGTCTATCTAAATAGTAAGCCTTAACAGCCTGGTCCATTTCAACATGCACAGGTTGGATCATGGCATCCACTTTGAACCAAACTCATGAGCCCTTTATTCGAGCCAGAGGGGGGGATTTACTTAGGAGCATTGCATCAATCATGAAAAGTTTTGAAAAGGGAAAATAAATGCTCTGATTGAGAGACATATTTTGGATTCATATTCTTTTCTACTCAATGCAAGTTCAGGTTATTCTGGATAGAAGATAATCCATATGGGAGATTCAATTCAACTCACCTCGATTTGAAACCCTTCCAACATGCCAAATTTGACAAAAGAATATGCCACCTTTGGCATGAACAGCATCTACAATGGGTTTCCATGCCTCCACTTGCTCTTTAGTCCAAATACCAGGAGTATTTGGATACCTGTAATTTAACAAGAAATCATAATTTCAAATCAAAATATCATTGAAATTATGAAACATAAAAATAGATAGATAGATAGATAGATAGGCTACTGACGATAAAAAAAAAAAAAAAATTACCCTTGAGCTGTGTCGGAAATTCCAGTAGCTTCAGCTATGAGAAGACCTCCTTCGGTGGTTCTCTGAGAATAATACAAGATTGCATGCGGCTGGGGAACATTGTTATATGATCTCTGCCTAGTCAATGGTGCCAGTACTATCCTGCAAATGGACAGCAGATCATAATTTAATTTTACCAAGCTTCACTGGTAAATTCATTCATCTATTTACACATTGAAAACATACCAAAACTTAATTTTTATTTCTCAATAACACATTTTAAATTGAAAAAAGAAAAAGCAACAACGTTGAAAATAGACATTTCTTGAATTTGACGATTTATTGCTCAAAAGAAGTGTTCAGACTGGAAAAGAAAAATGTCAACTGGGTTTTTCTATAAACACCTGTTCCTTCTAGATTTTTTGTCCATTCAAGCTAAAAAGGAAAAGAAAATGCAAAGAGTGTGGTATATACACACGTACCTATGAGAAAGATTGAACTTTCCCATTTTGCAAGGGGTGAGAAGAGGAGCAGCCAGTGCATGATTGTTGGACTTCTCTTCTTCTTGATGCATTTTGGTTTCCATATCCGGTGTCAGCTACGCCTTAGACTACTGTTTAGACAAGAATCAGAAGATTGAAGGACTAATTGATTTGTTGATGAACACCTCTATTTATAGACTGGATATTTGTACTCCCTGAAGTCTCAAAATATGACAAGGAGGTGGTTCGATATGGGAAAATGCTGATATCATTCATGACGTCTATAAAAGAATGTGTTCAGGTGTTTGGTGTAGTAATTTAGGTTATTTTTTAAAATATTCTTATTTAAAAATATATTAAAATAATGTATTTTTATTTTTAAAAAATTATTTTAATTTTAATATATTAAAATAATTTAAAAATACTAAAAAAATATTAATTAAAAATTAATAATAATAATTTTTAAGAACATAAAAACATGTCGGTCAAATAAATAAAGGGAAACACTACTTTGATCTTTATAAAGCAGCAATATTTCCTAAAACAATGATTTAGCTCGGTTTGTTTTTGTGATATATAAGTATTTTAAATTCAAATTACTTTTTTTATATTTTAAATTATTTTATTGTAATGATATTAAAAATAAATAAATATTTTAATATATTTTAAAATTAAAAATATTCTTAAAAACAACTATTATTATATTTCAAATAACTTGAGTTTATTTAGAAGTATGGTTGCGGTTTCTTTTCAAATAACTTTTCATATCAAAATGTACGTTAATGATATTTTTTATTTTTAAAAAATTATTTTTGACATTCGCACATTAAAATGATTTGAAAATATTAAAAAAAATATTAATTTAAAGTTAATAAAAAAATATAAATTTTTTTATTTTTTTCAAAAACACAAAAATAAATAGATCTAGCTAGTATAATATATGGAATATTATTCAAAATTCCAAGTTTTTTAAGAGTCTGCAGGAGAGAATTTTCTGGAAAAATTCAAAAGCTACAAATTAGTTTCCTACTTTGACATTAAGGAACATGGTTTCCAATTTTGCATCTACGAGATACGTCATTGACCAGGGATCTTTATAAAGCAGCAATATTTTCTAAGACAATTATTAGCTCGGTTTGTTTTTGTGATATATAAGTATTTTAAATTCAAATTATTTTTTTATATTTTAAACTATTTTTTTTAATGATATTAAAAATAAATAAATAAATATTTTAATATATTTTAAAATTAAAAATATTTGTAAAAACAACCACTATTATAATTTAAAATAACTTGAGCTTATTTGACAGTGTGGTTGCGGTTGTTTTTCAAATAATTTTTCATGTCAAAATAAATTTTAATGATTTTTTTTATTTTTAAAAAATTATTTCTGACATCAGCACATCAAAATAATTTGAAAACACTAAAAATATATTAATTTGAAGTTAATAAAAAAAATTTAAATTTTTTTAAAAATATTTTTAAAATATAAAAATAAACAGACAGCTAGTATAATACATGGAATATTATTCAAAATTCCTAGTTTTTGAAGAGCCTGCAGGAGAGAATTTTCTGGAAAAATACAAAAGCTACAAATTAGTCTCCTACTTTGACATCAAGGAACATGGTTTCCAATTTTGCATCTACGAGTTATGTTATTAGTCGGTTGCATTTTGAAGTGAGGTTTTTTAAAAAATATATTTTATTAGAAAATATATTAAAATAATATATATATATTTAAATTTATTTTGATATTAATATTTTAAAACGGTATGAAAAGACTAAAAAAATTAATTTAAATAAAAAAATAATATTTTTTTAAAATATTTTAAAAAAAAATGTACTGTACTTTAATTATGAGATAAATATCTTGGGTGCAGTCGTTATCATTTAAGTTTGAAATTATTGCTTCCGACTCTTGTACTTTAGTTCCACTTGTGGTTTCAAATTTGGCACATTTTTGGCGTTTTGATAATTTTTTTTAATGATTTTTATAAGTCAAATTTTTCATTTTTTATTTAAATCCATATCCTTTGTATCCTTAACCATTACCAAAATTATTAAATAAATGTTGAACAAAGATTTGAATATTTATTTACATATTGAATATATTTGGATGAATGTGAGAGCAGTGGTAGTTTTTTTTTTTATATATAAGTTCTTAAAGAAATAGATATCATAGTTTTGAAACCCGATCCGACTTGACGGGTCGACTCAAGAGCCGACTAGCCCGAAACTGAAACCTGACTGAGTTAAAGAAAAAAAAATAAATAAAACATGGAATTTAACACAAGCACAAGGATAAATGTAAGAATTTTATGAATAAAGAAATTTTTTGAGTTCTAAGAAACAAAAAATAAAATCTAGTGCTAACAAATAAAAATCACAAAATTCTTAAATAAGAATGAAGAATAAAGAAGTTTATTATGTATTAAAATTTTTAAAGATAAAAACATCATAACTTCATGGAGGGACAACTAAAACATTCAATATTTCTTCATTTATGTAACAAATTAAAAAAAAAGTTATTATAACCTTTTATTTTTAAAAAATAAACTAGAAAACCATAGCAATGCATAATAGAAAAAATAAATTAGGAGGAAACCTTTTATTATATATATCATTACATTTTATAAAATAAACTATATACATTAAATATTAATTTCTTCTCTTCTCCTTCTCCCCTATCTTCACCTATCCTTCTTTCAATCTTAGTTATTAAATTCGGATAGACCCGACAAGTCAACCTGAGACTCGTTCAACTCGGTGGTTGGACCAGTCTGAATAAGGCAAAAGACTGGGATAAGTAAAAAACCTGAAAAACCAAGTTAACCTGTGACCCGAGCGACCTGACAAAACTTAATTGAGACCCAATTTGTTTTTTTTTTCAAATGTGTTTTCTCTCTTAGATAGAGACTCCTTTTAATATATTGTAGTTGATATTAACCATTTTAAAAGTTTACTATATAAGCACTAGAAAAACATTTTATTTTTTAAATGTGGGATTTGAAACCCTTTAATAGATATATTTTATTTTCACAAGAAAAGAACTATTTTTTCAATATGAAATTTGAAGCCTTTTAGTATATATACTCTATATTCATATGAAAAAAATTATGTTTTTTCAATGTAAGATAAAAAATCATTTTGGTTTAAATACTTCAACTTAAAAGGATAACATGTTAACTTATTATTTTTTTTCAATGTGAGATAATTTTTTTTTTAAATAATATCTTTAACTTCATTATTTATAACATATATAATCTATATTCATATGGATTATTTTTTAATTTTTCATATAAAATATTAAAATTTTAATTATTTTTTTATTTTTCTGGATTGATTCAGTTGATTCAAGTTAATCCATATAATTTGAGACCTAGTTTCTTAACTGGTTAACCCGAGTCAGATCAATAACTATACATTTAATTTCTCTGTATGTTATTATAATATCCCTAAATCTTGACATCAAATCAATCACAATAATGTCAAAACCCCTAATAAATCCTAAGGAACAATATCTCTATATACCCACGTGAATCTATGTTTATTTACACGTAATCAAATCAAAATCTTCACATTAGTTAAATAAAAGCCCTAAGCTAATAGCTTTTACAGAAATTATAGAGGTAGAGATTGATTTTAAAACATACAAAATTTAATCATACATGAGTCACTTTCCCTTACGCTTTTCTACTAGAGCTATATACCTTAGATTTCTTCTCTTTTGCATCAACCTTCAAGCCTAACTTTTTCTTTGGAATTTTTTTTTTAAATTTCCTTTTCATACACCAATAATTAAATAGATGAATCTTGAACATCATTTTGATGTCACAAATGTTAAAATGGTTATATATAGTAGCTACTAATTGAAAAAGAATACAAAATAAAATTCCATCTAAATTAAACATTATAAATAGGTGTGAAAAAAAAAATCATCTCTTTTTATTAGATTCTAATTTAATCAAGTTTTAAAATGTATAGATTCGAACAGAGAAACTCACAAGTTTTGTAACCTTTCTTTCTTTTACTTTATCCTTCAATTTTATGTATTAACTTGAAATAACCAAATTTATTTCCTAATGATTTGTCATGAAATTTAGGATAGAGATTAAAAAAAAAATTAACATCATTAAATTATTTTTTTATCCAATAAAAAGGTTATGGGAAAGTAACTTTATCATGGAAAGTTAAAAATTTTACTTCTTATTTATAATTTATCTTTTTTGAATTTAGACATGTTCTTTTTGGATTTTAGTAATTATTGAATCTACTGAACTCCATTTCATCACAAGGTAGTTATCATCTACAAATAGGTTTTACCTTAAGTATAACTTCATATAAAATATTTTATCAACAACAAAAAGATAGCTTCTTTTTTTCACACCTATTTATAATGTTGCCCATCTTGTATGGGGTGAGAAGAGGCAACGTGGGAGTCTCAGCAACCATTCTTTCTTGCAGTTGATTACTTGTTATTGTGGTGGTTCACTAAGAACTTGTAGGAGTAGGTATGAGAGAACCATGTAAGCGTAGTGGGCTATTTATAGGTTTAAATGCTTCTTTTGACTTGGAAAAAAAAAAAAAAAAAAGTGATGACGTTTGAAGGTACGTATTACAGAGGAGGTAACAAATTTGAAGGTAGAATCCAATTTTATTATAATTATTTTGAACCTGGACGCCAAAATAGAAGAATTCAGATTGTCGTCATTCAGCCCACGGATGAGTTGCTACTGTTCTAAGACAAATCACATGTGGTCCTTGTACTATTTCCGTTTGATTAATTGAGTCCCCCAGCTGTTACTTTCATGCATTGTCTGTCCCTCTACTATCTATTCCAATTCCAATTCCAATTTGAGTCCTCCGTTTGAGATACCATTAGCTAGCTGAGAATGGTACAATTGAAAATTGAAATGATTACGAGGTAATTTTAATAATTTATTTTGTATTGAATTATTTGGTCTCATGATTTAGGTTATGAGTTGAAAAATTAAAAAATTTACTTATTATTCATAATTTATTTTTTTTGAATTTCAAAATACTACTAATGTTTTCTTTGGATTCTAGTAATTATTGAATCTACTTAACTCCATTTCATTACAAGATAGTTATAATCTACACATAGGTTTTACTTTAAGTATAACTTCATATAAAATATTTTATCAACAACAAAAAGATATAGCTTCTTTTTTTCACACTTATTTATAATGTTGCTCCTTAAATCTTGAAACCCTAAGCATTAAATTCCTATTTATTATTTTTTAATTTCAATTTTGAAACCTTTTTATTATTATTTTGATACTCAAATTTCAAATCTTTTTAGTTTTGGAAATTAAAATTTAAACCTTTTTTATTTTAAAATTTAAAATTTAAATCTTTGGAACACCTAATTCACCTCCCAAGTGTTATTGTTGCCTTAATTTTAGAACAACAAGTTAAATATTTAATCAAACTATTAAAGTTTTTGTATTGATTTCTTTATTGTATTTTGAAGTTATAAGTTATAATCAAATGTCATATAACATATGATTATATAACATATGATTATATATAATGAAAAACAACTCTAAACCTCAAAAAAAAAATTTATAAGCACAATGTATATATATCCAACAACAATAATTGTTTTTGTGCTAATGTTTTGACATTTTTAAGTAATGTCAACTCTTTTAGACAATTCTATACTATGTTAAAAAATAAAAAAAACTTTCAACAATAACTAAATATTTTATTTTATTTTAAAAATTATTTTTAAATTTATATGCCTCTCGCCCTTCTCTCTATCTCTTGAAAAAAAAAAATCTTAAAACCTGGTTTTTTCTAAAGTTGTCATTTGGTAAATCACTAATAATAACATTATTTTATTTATTTATTCATGGTTTTAAATTATGTGGATTTTTTTATTATTTTGTGTTTATAGATCTAGACTTTGTATTTAGATCTAATTTTAAATTAAAGTCCAATGGTTGTTTCTAGCTTGATAGAGAAGATTCATAATATTTAACGATTTTGTATCTTGTATCAATGATTCTGTAGTGCGGCTCATTTCTCCTTTAATTTACAAAGACTTGGACTTATCTATATGTTTGAGATGTAATCAACTTCTATATAGACAACTCAATTTTAAAAAAAAAATAGAGGGCTTTATTTTGAATCATGAAAAGGTGTAGTTTTTCATTAACATCATCATCATCATCATCAAAACAAGTTATATAATTCTTTGAATACACTATTAGAAAATTATCAAATACATATGAACACACTAATGAAATATTTGTGTCGGTATACTGCGGCAAATTTTTACAATTGAATATGCCCTCGTTGTATCCATCGATAAACATTGACATAAATATTCTCTTCATATATATTGAGAGAACTACAATGAAAAAAAAACTAACAAGTAATATGACATGTCATTTTTATAGATAGAATTATCGATAAATTTAAGTCCATTGATAAATGAGAGTTTGAGCTAATAAAAAAGAATTTAATCTAAGCCAAATGGTATTAGAGGAAAAAGAAGAAGAATAAAATAGAGAGAAAAGAAAGCTTAAACCTAAAGAGAGAGGGAGAGGGAGAGGGAGAGGGAGAGGGAGAGAGAGAGAGAGTTTTGGGTTGAAAATAAAGGTATATAGAGGTGCTCTAAACCGGCTAGTAGTAAGGGAAAAAGAATGAGAAGAAGAAAAAAACAAAGAAAAAAAGAAAAAACCTAAAAGAAATAGAAACATGAAGTAGAGAGAGAAGACCACTCGAGAATGAGAACCACACCATTGCTGATACACACCATTATTGTCACCAAAGAAACTCCTTCCTTATTTAGAACTAGCCTAAAGGTAAGTCAAGTCCTTAATGCAAAGCAACTTCTTCTTTCTCATTTCTTCCTTCTTATTTACTATTCACAAATGCAAATAATACACATGTTATTTTATTTTATTTTACCGACCATTTGGCTTTATTGCCGATCACATAAGGCCAACCTCTTCTAACCATTACTTTTTTAATGAGGCCAAACAAAGTATGAAATAAAATTATCGCTTTCTACTTATTGAAAAGCCACCCTGCCCGG
The DNA here is from genome assembly GCA_018804465.1 of Populus tomentosa. Taxonomy (NCBI): domain Eukaryota; kingdom Viridiplantae; phylum Streptophyta; class Magnoliopsida; order Malpighiales; family Salicaceae; genus Populus; species Populus tomentosa. Next base: position 9,087,119 of record CM031992.1, on the reverse strand, counting down.
ATGATCGCCTTCCTATGTGGGAGGAGATGAGCAGCACTACTGTTGATGCTAAGACCTATGAGGAGACAGATGAATTTATTCTCTTTTAGAGATAACAATTCTTATTGCTTGGATCTTTACCAACATAAGAAGAAATAAGAAAGAAGGTGTAGTGGTCAAGGGACGAGATGAGAGAGACCATAGTGACTAACAAGCCTTATAGACTGATGAATTTAGTTAGTTGGGAGTATTAGGTAGCGAAGGGTCAGACCCCCCAGAAGGAACTTTCAGAAAGAGAGGACAAAGTGGATTAGCTTTCTTGTCTTTTTTTTTTTCACAATGATGTTATTTAATTTTATAAAATTGCATATATTTTTATTTTTACATATATATGAGCATATAAATATTTGTTAAAAAAATAAAAATAATGTCGATGACTAGAGTAATGTTTTTTTTATTAAATTTGACTCTTAACAGCTAGATCGATGATGTGTCTTCTAGTTTTTAGAGACCGATTTAGACCTAACATGATATTTTTAACCTTAAAATGAGTTTAATAATGGGTTGATGAGTTTTGGTCAAGTTAGCGTCATGTTTTTATTAAGCTTAAATTTGAATTTTAATGGTTAAGTTGATGTGTCTTCAAGTTTTAGGGTCGACGTGGGCCTATCATGATGTTTTAAACTAATAACAAGGTCAATAGTAAGTCCACAAGTATCCTTAGAGTAGGGTCCAACACGGAACAAGCGTAGTATTCTTTTCAACTTTGTTTTGTAATAAAATAAATAATAAATAGTGATCATAAAAAGTCAAGAAATATATATATAAAAAACTTTAAAAAATCATCAAGTTGTGAGACTCATGATTTATGGTCTGACATTAACTTTATGAGCATCTATAAAAATTAAATGATTTTTGAATAAGTTGGGAATATAATTTAGAGAATAAATGACATGTAAAATTAACAAGGAGAAACACATAGTTAAGGTAATATTTTCTTAGAAAAGATGTGGTTAGAGTGATTTTTATCTTCCCTTAAGTATAAACAATCTCTTTCTAAGATCTTTGGAACCAATCTATATTTTAAGATTCTTAGTTTTTTAAAAAAATTAGGTTGTAACTCCATGTTTTATATTTTCTATTAATTTTCAAAGGTCTTATTTTTATCAGATGAAACAAAATTATTTAACTATTATAACTGACACGACCAAAAGATTGATGTCTTCTTCTAAGTACAGGAGTGTCGAGGTAATAAATAACTCGGCAAGACCGGGATCAAACCACATGAAGCTTAATTGTATAAATTATAATTAACAATAATACAAAAACAACAACAATAGTAATAGTAATAATGGTAATAATAATAGTAGTAGGAGGAGGAGGAGGAGGAGTGTCGAGGTAATAAATAACTCGACAAGACCGGGATCAAACCACATGGAGGTTAATTGTATAAATTATAATAAACAATAATACACCAAGAACAACAACAATAATAACAACAATAGTAATAGTAATAGTAATAATGGTAGTAGTAGTAGTAGTAATAATAATAATGAAGATGAAGAAGAAGAAGAAGAAGAAGAAGATGTCGATGAGAATTTTGAGATGGAAGATCAATGTAAGGATAAAACAATGATAAAAACAAATATCAAGGTTAGAGGATCCATTAATGATATTTCAAACAAGTATAGTATAAACTCTTATTATTCAACTGGAAACCACACACAAAGGAGGTTCCAATCGGATGATTTGTCATTAATAGCTCATTAAAAATTGTTAATATGATCATATTAATTATCTTATTTAAGTAATATCAAAATCTTAAATATTATTAGGAATTCATGATGCTAACTTATGTTAACAACAAATCAAGTTTCATTCATAGCACAGGTGTAGGTAATACCATACGGTTGGGCTATGAGAGTGCCAAACATTTGTTGTATCAAATGTTATACAACACAAATCTAGATTAACCATTTAACAAGCAAAGTATTAAGAATTAGTATGATAAAAAGATAAGACATGTTAATATTAAACATTAAGGTCCATGTTAAGTTTACACTATACTTATCCTTACACCATTAGTGCAACCTTTTCACCTTGACATAATAAACTTAGCTAAACATAATGAAAGAGAGAAACATAAATAAACAAAATGAGAACATAAATAAGATACAAGTTAACTAAGTAAAGGAAATGAAATGAAAGATATAAACAAGATATTAATGAAAGCAAAACTTAAGAATTACAAAAAAATACAAAAAGAGAGAGCAAGAGCAAATTCTTGATATGAATCATCAAGCTCTTAAATGCATGGCAAATGCCTCCTTCTATAGGTTCAAATTTGGAACTATTGATCAGATGACTAATTGTTGAGTACATGGTCAACTCTTGACTTGGTGAAAATCCTTATCTTCTTGTCAAAACAAAATGTCATTGCTAACATCAGAATTGGAACCAACTGTATTCATAAAAGTTATAGGAAATTATCTTATCTTTCCAGGAAAAAATAATGAGGTCATTTAGACTTCTAAAACTCGAGATATGGGTTGAACATTGAACAATATCTAGGTTGCATGACAGATTCAGACTTCTTCGTTGTTGCTATAATTTGAACTTGAAAACGACCTTTTTAAATCTTGGACTCCACATGAAAGTTGTAGGCCTATGTCTTATCTTTCCATCCATATAAAGCAAACATAAATTTAAGATCTACAGCTCCAAATATGACCCAATTACCGAATAGTGTTCCAATTTGGACTGCACCAACATCTATTTTCTAAGTTTAGCCCTCTCTTTGTCGTTTCAATTTCAGTACTTAGGCCATGTTTGTTTTCAGGAATTCACTTTCCTGGAAACCATTTTCCTCACTTTCCCATGTTTGGCAAATACATGGAAAGTGAGTCAAAGGAAAGTAAATTCTGGTCAAAGGAAATGTTAACGTTAATCTCAGGAAAGTGTTTTCCGCTTTTTATTCTTGGAAAACACTTTCCTGAGCCTGCGTTCTCGTGCTTTTGTAATTGTTCATGTTAATTGCACTGTTCAATGAACAGTGCAATTAACATGAACAGTGTATTGCGTACGCTGTTCATTAAAAAATAGTGAACAATGCAATTCTATTGCACTGTTCACTTGCCTGCGGAACTTGTTTTTTTTTTTTAAGTGTGCTATTTTTTTAACATTTAAAAAAAAATAGTTTAGAGTGAATTTTATACCTTAATATTTTATCCAATTTTATTACATGCTAAAAATATTATTAAAACTATAGTTTTTGTCGGATGTATTTCGTATGTAATGGAATTATAAATGGTTTCATGGAATAGTAAAAAATATTTCACAAGCTTATTTCGTATGTAATGGAATTATAAATGGTTTCATGATATATATAGTTATATTTTATAAAATAAGCTATGTATGAATATAGGATATAATAAAAAAAAAATTCATCATTATACATTTTAGATTTCATTTTTTTTATTGTAAGTGATTAAATATTTTATATATATTAGATAAATTTAAAAAAATAATAATTTATTAATAAATTATTTTCCAGTTCATTTTCCATAATACAACCAAACACTGGAAAGTATTTTCCATAACACTACCAAACATCGGAAAATACTTTCCCGGAATTCACTTTCCAGGAATTCACTTTCCCCGGAATTCATTTTCCAAAAGGAATTCACTTTCCTGCAAACAAACGGAGCCTTAAGCTCATCAATCAATCCGTTCATTTATGTGATAGGCCTGCATTTAAGATGAATATTTACCATAAATTAAAGGTATCTTATATTATTATAAATGTTATTATAAAACATGCTTTAGTTAAGGGGTTATTGATACTTCAAGTGCAAAATGATGATACAAAACCTTAATAAAAATGTATTTTTAAGTACTAATCACACCCCCCCCCAACCAGTTTATTACTAGTCCTTAGTAATCAAAGCATTAAAATAGAAAAATAATTTGCAAATTCCACAAAGCAAGGCATTCATCATTTAACTTCTATTAATCTTTCCAGATAAACAGACTCATTAAATTTATATATCTGCTCAATACCTCTTAAACAAGATATTAATAAACCTTTCTTTTATGCTCAATATATCAACACATAGTTATGGGGCTTTACTTGGAAGAAAACAAAATTTTTGTTCTAATATTTAAGGTTAAGTTCCTTGGGTTAGGATTATTATTTTTTTCTTCATTTGTTTTTTTAAAAATAGATATACATATAACTTAAAACACAATGCATCTTTAACCCATATAACGAGCTTTCAGCTAATGACTCCCAAACCAGTTAGTCTTAGGGCATTATGTGTTGAGACATCCCTACGAGCTTAGTAACTCGGGTTGCTGATACTTATATGTAGATGGTGCAATGTTTGATTCCCTTAAGCTTTTCTCCTCAACCCATGTAACAAGCGTTGAGCCAATAACTCCTAAGTCAGTTGACTTTAGGGTATTAAGTGTTAAAACATCCCTTCAAGCTTAATTGCTTAGGTTAGGGAGGCTACGAAACCAAACTTATCTACATTTTTATTATCATTATTTTTTTGTTTTTTTGTTTTTTTACAAATTATATACTATCGTTTTCCCTTATTTGTTACCTTTAACAAAAGAACATAAATAATGTAATAATCCGATGTGCAACCCATAATCATATGTTAAAATATGTGTGTGAAAATAAAGATTTAAGAATACTTCTTAAATGAGCATATGAGCAGAATCAAGTGATAACAATACGAGAGTTTGTAAACCTGAATATTTCAAGAAATATTCTTATAGACCTTGTTAAGAATGTTTATTATGATACGTCTCAAGAGTCACTTTAATAAAAGAACTCCTTTTACTCTCTGCCATCCTAGTCTACAACTCCAGATATGACCCAATTACGGAACAGTGTTCTAGTTTGGACAGCACCAACATCTCTTTTCTAAGTTTGGTCTTCTCTTTGTCCTTTCAATTTCAATACTTAAACTCATCAATCAATTCTTTGATTTATGTGATAGGTCTGCATTTAAGATGAACATTTACCATAAATTAAAGGTATCTTATATTATTATATATGTTATTATAAAACATGCTTTAGTTAAGTAGTTATTGATATTTCAAGTGCAAAATAATGATATAAAACCTTGATAAAAATACAATTTTAAGTATTAATCAATAACCTAAGACTCAAAATTGTTGCAATTGTTAATCGAGTATTGCTGAATTTATTTTTCCATTTATTTAGTTCATGTAGTTTCAAGAGTTTACATCTTGGTTTTGAAACTTTATTTTCCTTGTAATTTAATCACTATATGTTAAGAATAAAAGAGAAAGTCACTTAATAAAAAAGAAGAAGAGAAAAACTTTTTAACTACCCACATTCTAGTTACTAATAAGACTATTTTTAATGTCAATGAATTCACTTTGAAGAGAACAATTTGATGAAAATTGTTTTCTCCCTTAAATAATTATAAAAAGTATATCGATGATCATAAAAGTTTTTTATTTGCATTGATTTTTTATTTTAAATTGGTTAAAGGCTATTTTATGGTCAAAGATGGTTTACTAAGAATCTTTTAATGTTTTTGGGGTGATTTTAGGTTAAAATAAATTTAAAATTGGATTTTTAAAATCTAAAAACTTAAACATTAATTATTATTTTTTATCATTGGAGGTAACATAAAATTAAATAAATGATGATATATTATTTGCCCAAATTTTATTTAAAATAGCTCTCAATAACATGTTGTTTTTCTATTAAAAACAAATAAAGAAATTCAAGTCCACCTATAATTGTTTTTTTAGGCTAGTCATGTGGATTTATCCTTCTAAGCCCAAGACCCTACCCTCTATTTAAAGGGCTTTGTAATTATTTATTTTAATTTAGCAAAAAGATCAATATAAAAACAATTATTAAAATTGTACTTGAAACATTATCTCACTATTAGATCTTTAATGGGAATATAAATTACTATATGAACCTACTACGCAAATTGTTTTTAATATACTAATGAATATTTAAAGGGAAATAAAATATTTATTTTTTATTTTAAATATTTTATATAATTTCATCACATTAATTACTCTACTTGTTTTATACAAGTATAAAAATTATTGAGTCATGATTGTTTTTTGGTTTTTTTGAATGAAATATAATAATTTGTTTTTTTAAAAAATAATTATACCACTAATAAAAAACACATTTTAGTCAAAAACAAAATACATGAATATAGAAAGAGTTTTGATTAAAAAATATACATTGTTTTTGTAATTTAAATTATTAAGATATTTTATACATTTTTATTTTAATTGCTTTTAATTTTTATTTATAAAAACATATTACTAATAAAAAAATATTTATTTTTTCAAAATAAAAAAAATACATGAATCAAAAAGGAAAATTTGGATAAAAAATACTATTTTTTTCTTTGTAACTTAAATTTTTATCTTTCTTACAAATATCTATTGTAATTGAAAACTGTATTTCTTCATAGTATCCAGTTCAATCTGAAATGTGTATTGCTGACCAGATGCTGGTCTCCAATCTAATTTTATTATTGAATTATAACATTTAAACTCATAGAAACAATAATTGAATGAATTAGAGAATACAAGTTTCGACTACGGTGACTGAAAACCCTACGCAGAGTCTTCAAGGAAAGGATAATCAGTGTAACCAACAACAGGATCATGTGTGTAAAATGTTTCTCTGTTGTACTTGTTGAGAGGAGCATCAAGTTCAAATCTCCTCGGCAAATCTGGATTTGCCAAGAACAAGCGACCATAAGCGACAAGGTCTGCACGGTTCTCTTCAAGAGCTTGGTTTCCATCTTCCCTGTCATAACCACCAGCAACAATGAATGTATTGTTGAAAGCCTTCCTCATAGGCAGCAGACTTTCAGAGAATTTTGTATTCCCTGCGCCTATCTTCATTCTTGGCTCAACCATGTGGCAGTAAGCAATACCGTATTTATTCAAGGATTTAACCATGTGGAGCCCTAGTGCTTCAGGATCTGAGTCTTCTGATTCCATATAGTTTACATGAGGAGACAGTCTTATTCCAACTTTATCTGATCCTATCTCATTCGCTATAGCCTCAACTATCTCCAAAGGGAATCGGCAGCGGTTCTCCAGTGATCCACCATATTGGTCTGTTCTGTTGTTTACTTGATCTTTCATAAACTGGTCAATTAGATATCCGTGAGCCCCATGGATCTCAACTCCATCAAAACCTATAAAAAGCGCAGAACAAGCTTGTTAAAATGCTGTGCAATCGTGTGTTGTTCAGCTTGTTAAAATCCTGTAAGAAAATTCAGAGTTTCCAGAATATCTGAGATAGAAAGTTTACCAGCTTCTATTGCGTTCCTCGCAGCAATTCTGAAATCATTGACTATTTGAGGGATTTCATCTGTCCTTAGACGCCTCGGAGGTGTGAACTCCATGCCTTCAACTTGAGAAGATATTGGCTTGTCTGTAGAAGAGACCGGAGCTTGCCCATCTGGCTGGAAACCTGCAAATGCCATTAATATAGAAAAATTATTTAGTAACCATTTTAATCTTTTCATTTTTTGAAAATGACTTTGCTAATCATGTTAGCTAACAAGAAAGTATAGCCCATGAACACAAAGCAGCATTAATCATTGTTACAGATACTGGAAACAGAACTTTAACATACCAAATTAAAATTTATGCATCAAAGAGATTGAAGGCAATAACTCACCGCTATTTGACACCCTCCCAACATGCCAAATTTGACAGAAGAAAATACCTCCTTTGGCATGGACAGCATCCACAATGGGTTTCCATGCTTCGACTTGCTCTCTGGTCCAAATACCTGGAGCATGTAGGTACCTATATATATTCATATGTAAGATTATGAGCACACTGAGGTGTCAGTGTAACAAGATCAAATTAATATTGAATTTGATTGAGTATGGCATCAGGCATGGCTGGTGAAATTACCCTTGTGCTGTGTCAGAAACTCCAGTGGCTTCAGATATGAGAAGACCCCCCTTTGTGGCTCTCTGGGAGTAGTATAGAACCGCATGCGGCTGAGGAACATTATCGTAAGATCTCTGTCTAGTCAATGGTGCCAGGACAATTCTGAAAAAAACATGTAATTAATCACTGAATTAAGTAGTTGTAATTAAAATGATTATCAAAGAAAGCAGTATATCCACTGCATTAACTATTTATTTAACCTGGGAATTTACATGATTATATTTCCCGGCCATGAGTTGGTGATGAAAACCAGGAAAGCAAAGAACAAACAACCATGATAAGGGTAAATTACCTAAAGCTTGACCCAATAGCTAAAATGTTTTGGATAATCTTATAACAAATTCATTACCCAACATATCAAATGAAACAGAAAAATCAAGAAGAAAGAAAAAGGAAAGGTCATATACTAATTTCTTCGTGTCATACATATCGATTTTTAACGATCAACAAGACTTCACAGAAGAATTCTGAACACAAAAGCAGCATTTTGCTGCTGAAAACAGAAAAGCAAACTGAGATCACAGCGTGTCATCTACATCAAACCATGCAAATTCAAGGAAATGGATAATATATGAAACCATACTGTACATTAAAGAAAAGGGAGATAATGTGAGTAATCAAGTACCTGTGAGAAAGATTAAACTTGCCCATCTTGTATGGGGTGAGAAGAGGCATCGTGGGAGTCACAGCATCCATTCTTTCTTGCAGCTGATTAATTGTTCTTGTGGTGGTTCACTAAGAACTTGCAGTAGTAGTTATGGAGAGAACCAGGTTAGCGTAGCGGGCTATTTATAGTTTTATTTATATGCTTATTTTGACTTGGAAAGAAAAAGTGATGACGTTTGAAGGTACGTATTACAGCGGAGGGAACAAATTTGAACGCTGCAGTCATTGGTAATGATGTTGAATTCATGGTCTTTAAAAATTAAAAAAAAAAAATTGTCTTTTTTTAAATTTAATATTTTTTAAAAAATATTCCTTGGATTAATTGTTATTATAATTATTTCGAAGGGTAATGAATTTGAACCTGGACGCAGAAATAGAAGAATTGCGATTGTGGTCATTCAGCCCACGGATGGGTTGCACTGTTGTGTTTAATAATGTAGTAGTTTTTATGAGTGTGATTTGAAAAAAATTATTTTATAAAAAGTATTTTTATTTAAAATTGGTTTACTATTTATATATATTTGATTAAAATTATAGTTGAAATTGAAATTGAAAAAAAAATAGTTTAATGTGTTTAGTTAAGAATACTTTTCAAATTAAGGTTATAAAATAATTTCAAAAATATATATATTAATATTGATGGTTTTTAATTTAAATATTATAGATTTAAATATTGTTATTATATTATAAAATAAATAATATTTTATATAAAATATTTTTTATTGTTCATTAAACTATTTACAATTTCATTATATATGAAATACATCCGATAAGGATTACAGTTTTCTTAATTTCTTAAGCGCATAACAAAATTAAAAAAAAATATCATCAAAAATAAAATTGAGATTCTGATCTCCATTTTTTTCTTTCCCAAACATGTTACTCATGTGTTTTGCTTCAAACATAAACTCCACCTCGTAAACAAATGGTTAGTACAAAGGTCATTGGTTAGTTGCACATGTGGTCCTTGTACTATTCCAGTTTGATTAATTGAGTCCTCCAATTATTAATTTCATGCATTGTCTGTCTCTCTACTACTATCTATTCCAATTACAATTTGGGTCCTCCTTTTGAGATCCCATCAGCTGAGAATGGTGGACGTATTTGATGATTGTCTCAATTAATTGATCTTCGTTTTCAAAAAAGAATTTGTAACATGAAAATAAAAATCAGATTTAAATAATTTCACAATTAAGAAAAATTCAAAGGAGTTAAAAATAATTGAGAATTCCAAAAACATAAAATCAATTAATCAAAACCATTAAAACAATCTTTTTTAATTTTATAAATCAATTACTTTTTTGTTTTTATGGGTGTTTGGAAGGGTAGTAGCGGTTGTTTTTTAAATAGTTTTTCATGCCGAAAAGCATGCTAATAATATTTTTTTCATTTTTTAAAAGTCATTTTTGATATCAGCACATCAAAACGATCCAAAAAATACAAACCGCACTCAATTTTAGCAAAAAAAAAAAAGTTAAAATTTTCCGAAAAGCAAGTTCAACCACAATGCCAAACGGGCTTATGAAGTTTTAATTTATTTTTTTCTTTCGTAATTTCTCAAATTTCTTTTTATTTTTAAAATGAATTAGTTATTAGTTTTAAATCATTTTTTTAATTTTTTAATAATATATAATTTTCTTAAAATTTTATTTTTGTTATTTACTTGTTACAAATTCATTTTTTTTTAAAGAAAATAAAAATCATGTTAAAACAGATAAATTAAGATGTGTGTCACTCATCTAACATATTATTTATGTCTCAAACTGAGACTTTTAATTATGAACAAAACAGATACAAGGGGCACTTAATATATTAAATGAATAGTAAAAAAAACTTGATCAAATGATAAAGTTCTATGGGAATAGATGTAACTAGACCAGTTGTCTACACTAACTAGTAGGGTTTAATCAAATTGGGGTTTTTGATTTATCAAATCCCTTGAAGAAGCCCCAAGGCATTGTATATAAAAGAGTGCAAAATAAGTCTTATAAGTGATGAAGGAGATGGTCGGGAAAGACGATAATGCCCATGGAGGAGATTGCTGATGAAGACAATTGAAAAGGACGGCATTTGTTGAGGGTTTTGACAAGTGTAAGGTCAAATCAACGGTTTTGACAAATTTAATCAAATTCATTTATTAGATTCACATGTTGAATGTATTTAGTAATGTTTCATACGGTTTTACATTTTTACAATTTATTAAAAAGCATGTATTAATTAACAAAAAATAAAAATAAAAATAAAAGAAAGGGGATTGTACTATAGTACTTTCTCATCACAAAATAGTATTTACTAAAATATTTTTTTTTTTTGGAATTTTTTTCAATTTATGTTTTTTTATTTTAGTTATATCATTTAATATTATATTTATTAGGGATTAAAATTTATAATTTTTTTATTTTTATTTTTATAAAATTATCTTAGTCTCATGACCTGAATGACGTAGATTTGATAACTTAACTTGAGTTTTCCCCCCCCTTTTCCTTAATAATCTTTTTCTATAAATTTATCCTTTAATATTGAGTAGATTGCAAATTAGTTTTCTTGATTTATTTTGATTTTCTTTCTATGAGGTTATCATCATTTCATGAATTGGGTCACAGGTTTGGCGAGTAAATCTGGTTTAATTTAAATCGTTTTTTGTGTTTTTTTTAATTGATTTTTCAATTTAGATTCCATCCTTTAAAATATAAGGGGTTGGACTTCATATTGTTTTTGAAATTTAATTTTTTTTTTAAGGTTATTCTAGTTTCATAACCCATATAGCGAGTTTAATGAGTTAACTCAGTTGACTTAAGTTTTTTTTACCCTTTTTCTAATTGATTTTGTTTTTCAATTTCATCCTTATTCAACGAGTTAATTGATAATTAGGCTTTATTATTTGTTTTAATTTTCTTTTTACGAGGTTATCTCCGTCTCATGACTCGGGTTACAAAGAATTATATAACTTGTTTTGATGATGATAATGAAAAACTACACCTTTCCATGATTCAAAATAAAACCCCCATACATTTTTTTTTTAATTTGAGTTGTTTATATAGAAGTTGATTACATCTCAAACATATAGATAAGTCCAAGTCTTAGTAAATTAAAGGGGAAATGAGCCGCACTACCAGAATAGTTGATGAAAGATACAAAATCATTAAATATTATGAATCTTCTCTATCAAGCTAGAAACAACCATTGGACTTTAATTTAAAATTAGATCTAAATACAAAGTCTAGATCTATAAACACAAAATAATAATAAAAAAAACCACATAATTTAAAACCATGAATAAATAAATAAAAAATGATGTTATTGCTAGTGATTTACTAAATGACAGCTTTAGAAAAAACTAGGTTTTAAGATTTTTTTTTTTCAAGAGATAGAGAGAAGGGCGAGAGGCATATAAATTTAAAAAGTATTTTAAAAATAAAATAAAATATTTAGTTATTGTTGAAAGTTTTTTATATATATATATAGTATAGAATCGTCTAAAAGAGTTGAAATTATTTAAAAATATCAAAACATTAGTCCAAAAACAATTATAGTTGGATATATATACATTGTTTTTATAATTTTTTTTTTTTAAGGTTTAGAGTTGTTTTCCATTGTCTATGGTCATAACAAGTGTTATATACCATTTGATTATAACTTATAACTTCAAAATACAATAAATAAATCAATACAAAAACTTTAATATTTTGATTAAATATTTAACTTGTTGTTCTAAGATTAAAGCAACAATAACACTTAGAAGGTGAATTAGGTGTTCTAAAATTTAAATTTTAAATTTTAAAATAAAAAAGCTTTAAAATTTAATTTGCAAAATTAAAAAGATTTGAAATTTGAGTATCAAAATAAAATAAAAAAATTTCAAAATTGAAATAAAAAAATAATAAATGGGAATTTAATGCTTAGGGTTTCAAGATTTAAGGAGCAACATTATAAATAGGTGTTAAAAAAAGAAGCTATCTTTTTGTTGTTGATAAAATATTTTATATGAAGTTATACTTAAGGTAAAACCTATGTGTAGATGATAACTATCTTGTGATGAAATAGAGTTAAGTAGATTCAATAAATAATTACTAGAATCCAAATAGAACATTAGTAGTATTTCGAAATTCAAAAAAGATAAATTATGAATAATAAGTAAATTTTTTAACTTTTCATGATAAATGTTAAGTAAACTCATAACCTAGGTTATGAGACCAAATAACCTAATAAAAAGTAAATTAAAACAAATTATTAAATTTAATTATCAACCAACCAAATATTATAAAATAAAATTGGTTGGTTAGCTTGAGTTGACTTGAGTTATTTTTTTTAATTGATTTGTTTTTCAATTTCATCTTTCAACATTGAATTTATTAAGAATTGAGCTTCATAATTTGTTTTGATTTTTTTTAATGAGATTATTATGGTCTCTTAACCCTACATGCGGATTAATAAGTTAATCCAAGTTGATTCGAATCGATCCTAAATATTTTAATCTCAATATTTAAAAACAAAATCTTATATTGAATATTTGTTTTTAGTCAAATTATATTTTTACTAGCCATTCAGTTTGCCTTTAAATCCACCGAGTTAATTGGATCACACATCATGTCAATCCTCACACGTTTAATTTTTTTTTCAACTAAAAAAACATTAAAATTTTTTACGTTATAATTTTTGTTTTTTTTATCCAACCCCAAAATATCTATTATTTTCTAAAGGATTTAAGAAAAGGCATGAATTAAAAAAATTACAAATGATTTAGAGGATTTGATATTATATTTTGATATAGTAATTATTGCTATAATTTCATGTGACAAACTCAAATAAATTTAATGTTTTACAAAAAAAAAAAAACTATACAATACATGAAAAAAAAAGTGCAATCATCTCATATATTAGTAAATGCATCAAAGTTGTGTTGCGAGAAAGATCTCAAATTAATCTTGAATGTTAAAAAAAAATTAATATTATAACTTTTGTTTTATATCATAATTTTTTTTTAACAGAGAAATGAAAAGCTGATGTCTGCTTTTAATATAATAAATTAAAAATATATTAATTGATAAATTAAAAAATTAAAAATGTTAATTAAAAACTTAAACTAGTTCTTTTCAATAAAAAATAGAAGATACGTACAAATGAAAATATTTTACCTCGTAATCATTTCAATTTTCATTTGTACCATTCTCAGCTAGCTAATGGTATCTCAAACGGAGGACTCAAATCGGAATTGGAATAGATAGTAGAGGGACAGACAATGCATGAAAGTAACAGCTGGGGGGCTCAATTAATCAAACGGAAATAGTACAAGGACCACATGTGATTTGTATTAGAGCAGTAGCAACTCATCCGTGGGCTGAATGACCACAATCTGAATTCTTCTATTTTGGCGTCCAGGTTCAAAATAATTATAATAAAATTGGATTCTACCTTTCAAATTTGTTCCCTCCTCTGTAATATTACATACCTGCAAACGTCATCACTTTTGTTTTTCCCAAGTCAAAAGAAGCATTTAAAGCTATAAATAGCCCCCTACGCTCACCTGGTTCTCTCATACCTTCTCCTACAATTTCTTAGAGAACCACCACAATAACAATTAATCAACTGCAAGAAAGAATGGTCGCTGGGACTCCCACGATGCCTCTTCTCACCCCATACAAGATGGGCAGGTTTAATCTTTCTCACAGGTACTTGATTACTCATTTCTTTAATGTACAGTATGATTTCGTGTATATCCATTTCCTTGAGTTTGCATGGTTTGATGTAGATGACATGCTGTGATCTCAGTTTGCTTTTTCTGTTTTCAGCAGCAAAATGCTGCTTTTGTATTCAGAATTCTTCTGTGAAGTCTTGTTGATCATTAAATATCGATATGTATGACACGAAGAAATTAGTATATGACCTTTCCTTTTTCTTTCTTCTTGATTTTCTGTTTCATTTGATATGTTGGGTAATGAATTTGTTATAAGATCATCCAAAACTTTTTGGCTATTGGGTCAAGCTTTAGGTAATTTACCCTTTTCATCACCAACTCATGGCCGGGAAATATAATCATGTAAATTC